>JAMLFT010000216.1:0-16376 GCA_026544285.1 Pachyrhizus erosus
AATAATATGATATAAAAAAATATCAACTCATAAAAATAATTAAATCTACTAAAAAATAATAAATATAAAAAAATAAAAATTAAGGTTTTTTAAAATTAAATAAATATATTAAAACTATATAAATAATAAAATTAACTTATTGCATGAAAAAAATTTATAAATTATCTTATGCATAAGCTAATTTTAACTTATGAATAAGATTATTTTATTTTTATTTTTATTTTTTGTTTTAGAAGTATTTTTAGATAAAATTATCCAAACAAACTCAATAATAATAACCTTATGATAAAGATATATGATGTTAATGTCTTATGCTACTTATGTTTAGTTTCTATTAAGCAAAAAATTATAATTAAATAAATAATAATAACATTGAAAAGTATTAATGTGAAGGGAAGCGATAGTGACACAAGTGATGATAATTATGACAATAACGATAATGATTGGTAGCAGTAGAGACAACGAGAGTGACAACAGTGATAGTAGTAACAATTATGATAATAGCGACAATTATAATTATAGTTTTAATGATGGTGTTATTGACAAAAAAAGTCATTATTAAAGGTTTAAAAATATTTTTTTAAAATTAAAAATCAAATTTATAAAAAAAAATTCTTATGTTTAAAAATGAATGTAAAATTATTTTGAAATTAAATTAAAATTATTTCAGCTTCATTTTTATTAAATATATTTTATTTTTAAAATTATATTTAAAAATCAATAATGAAAACCTGCAACCATTAAAAACAAGTTTTATAATATTCATTTATTATTATAATTTTTATATAAGTGAATCCAACGGAATAAGTTTTATATTTAAAATTAATTAAAAAAGTTTTAAAATAAAAAATAATTAAGTTTATGCAAGGATTAACTTACAATCTAAAATAAGTTAGGAGGTTATTTTAGAATTTTAAAAATTAGAAAATGAATTAAAAAAAAAAAAAGTTAAAAGAAGCATTCGTATATTTTATCCTATAATATAATATGGAAATGAATAATGTAATGGAGTGTGGAAGGTGATTGGGATGATTGGCTCAGTTGTTTTTGGTATTGGGTTTCATTATTAGTGGAGTTTGGTAGAGAAAAGAATCGAATCTGTTTGTCTTTGTCTATCCAGTGCACCGTGGCTATCTATCTTACATCTATCTATGGCTTTCCCTTTGTGTTTGTTTCTAAATTCTAAATATATATATATATATATATATATAAATATAAAATAGAAGTAATCTAACACGGTTGCGTTGCTGTGGTCTGCTGTGTGTTTTGGTTCCCTTGCAGTTGCAGGCTGTGAATTTCATTTCATCCATACAGCTGCTTTTGGCTGATTGTGACAGTGATTGGGGATAAATGGGTTGCTTTTCGTGTTTCGATTCGAGTTCGAGGGAAGATCACGATCTCCGTTCTCAGCGGCGGCGGCAGCTGCAGCACCACCAATCCAATTCTCAGATTTCCAAATTGCCCTCTGGTCAGTATCCTAATCCTATTTTCTCGACTTGATTAGGAAGGGGATCTAACCCACAACTCAAATGAATTGCAGGAGCAGACAAGTTACGCTCCAGAAGTAATGGAGGTTCCAAAAGGGAACTGCCTCCTCCCAAGGATGGACATGGACCTGCCGTCCAAATTGCTGCTCAAACATTTACTTTCCGTGAACTTGCAGCCGCCACTAAAAACTTTAGGCCAGAGTCCTTTGTAGGTGAAGGTGGTTTTGGAAGGGTCTACAAGGGCAGGCTCGAAACCACTGGTCAGGTACACTCCACTATAATGCTTTTTATCATTCCACTACACTAAAACAGGGACTTTTATCAACTTAATTCCATAACTATCCTGCAAATGTTCAATTCTCTCTGTTTATGTGCTCTAGCGTTTGATTGTTGTGGATGCCTAAGGAACGATAAAGAAATAAAACCAAGTGTTAATTCTTACATTTAAACTCATCTAGGTCCCTTTTGCAGGGATTGAAATGCTTTACCTTTCAAACCACTAAAGTGGTGTCAGAATTATAACTCTATTTTTCAATCAAAGTCCACAATCCTTAATTTTTAATGCAGAATGAATTATCAGAGAGGTTTTATGTGGTTGAAACCTCTAGTGATTAGTGAGTCCTAACATTTTATCATTTAGCTGTACAGATTGTTGCTGTCAAACAGTTAGACAAAAATGGTCTTCAGGGTAATCGTGAATTCCTTGTAGAAGTTCTCATGCTCAGTCTACTGCATCACCCTAACCTTGTGAATCTCATTGGATACTGTGCGGATGGGGATCAACGCCTCCTTGTTTATGAATTTATGCCTTTGGGATCATTGGAGGATCACCTTCATGGTATGGTTGTTTTGCTCTTTATTCCTAATTCTTTAATTAGAATTTCTTTTAGGTTAATGTTTCTCAGATATTAAGAAATTAGAAATTCTCTTTTAGAAATACCCTGAAAACCAAAACCAGTTGTGTAGCCCTATACAGTACTGATACAAGAAACTATAAAGGAATATATTGAAACTTATTATAAGTTTAGTATTTCTGATAGTGTCAGATATTACAGAAACTTACATCCCTGATAAAATGATGACAACATTTAAATTACTGCTGTGTTTTGGGATACAAAAAAATATAAATAATGCTGTACAGAAAATAATGAAATGACTTTAAATTCTGATAGCCGTCACTGTATTGTTTGATACACTTGACTTTCTCTTGTAGAATTGCATTTCTAGTTAGTGAGTGAGCTGTTCTTCCAGGTCAATATTGCCTGAGTTCTTGTATTTCTTACAATGCATGTTGTTTGTTTTCTTACATATCTACTTAATAAATAATAGAATTTTTCTCTTTTTGTGGTTTTAATTGTAAAATGGGTTTTGTCTTGAACATGATAAAAAGATTGTTATGTGGCATTTTTACCCTGGCGTGGGAACACCAATGCTCATTATGGTATGTCCTTTTTATTTTTATGTTCCATGCTTTGCCTCCAACATATGATTACTGTTATGCGTTCCTAATTTTGTTATTCCATTATTTTCAAGGTTCCTTCATATATCTTTCTATACTTCCATTTTCCATAATAGTTTTGGATGACTTGCATAGAAACTAAAAAATTCTGTACAATAAGATGGCATGAACGTACCTTCAGATTGTAGCTTCCTCAATAAAATCATCACTGGCTATGATCGGGATGTTTTCTTGTAGTTTTCCTTTTACATGTATTCCTAGTCTTAGCACGGTAATACCAATTGAGTGATCGCTAGAAACTCTCTTATGGGTGTGTAGTTCCGCCAAGTAGCATAACACAATGAGGTAGAAGTAATCATCAAGCTGTGCTTTTAATTCTGACCTGGCCAGAACTAAAATAGGAATTCCTAGCAATTCAAATGAAGAAAGGTAACCTAGATGAAAGACTTTTTTACCCGAAACTGTATCTTAAAAACTAATATTGAGTTTAGGATGACATACGTATATAAGAAATTCACTTACTATAGGAAGTCTTGCAAACTTACTCCCATCACTTTCTTTTTCGATGATACGAATTTGATAAATCTAACCATCCATTTATGTGATATTATCTTTATGAACATCATACATGTCAAATTTTAAATAAATTGAACGTTTATAAATAGATTTAAATATGATCTTGATCATTAAAATATATCCGAATTTTAATTTTAGTTTTTAATAAAAAAAAATTTGTCTTTTTGTTTTTGAATTTTTTTTTATTTTGTATTTGATTCATTCTATTAGATTTGCTATGGTGTTAGTTAAATTTTTAAGGTTTGAATAAATTTTTTATTCTTATAAAATAAAATATTTTTGTTTTGATTTTAATTTTTTAATTTTTATTTAAGAATTAAAATAAAAAATTTTAAATCTTAAAAGAATTAAAAAATTTAAAAATTAAAATAAAAACTATTTTATATAAAATAAAAAGTTATTTGAGCTCATTTTTAAAATATGATTTTTGGGATTTGAAAACAATCAATTTTCATTTAAAATTTTTAATTACAATTTTTAGCTGTTTAAAAACCAAATCTATTAAAGAAAAAAATAGTAATTGATTGCAGAAATCGAAAACAGTTTTGTTAGAAAAATACAAGACTCGAGATCAAATTTGGGAAATATACACAATAAGGATTTGATTTTTCTGAACACAATCCCTTCAAGTTTTCACAGAAAACTTTTTTTCTTCTTCTCATTCTTCCTCCAAATTCATTTCCCTTAACCCGTCGCTGCTACACAGATCGCTCATGTCCCTTCACTCCTCCGGTGGAGGCCATGGCGACAGATCCTTCAGAGATAAAACCCCGATCCTATGATGTGTCGCCACTTGGAAAGTGTTCTCTGCTGTTGCATTTGCATCCCTAGGGGTGGCATTTGGTTTGGAGGTAAACCCCAACCCATGGTGTTGTTTTCTACCACCATAGCTCACTTCTCCCTCCCCTGTGGCGTCACTCTGAACAACACCCACATTACTGGACATCGTTCTTCAGGGACGGCCTTTACATTCTTCTCGCTAACATCAATGCTTCTCAGTTACACTGTTTTGGAGGCTTCAATCTTTAAAGCAATGATTGAGGCTTTTATCAAAGTGTTTGCTGCTAGGAATATAACTAAGGTGGCTTTTGTGGCTCCGTTTGAAGTGTAGTTCAGTTGTGAGCACATGCTCAGCACGCGGTTGGGAGCATCGGTGCCTACCATTAAGCTTGTGCTGCAAAATAAGAATACGGTTTGGAGAATTTTTGGAGAAAAACGATGGTGAGTGAGTGATTATGTGTTGTGCCTTGATTGGATGTTGAGTAATTTTGTGTTCAATTGATGTTTTCTAGGTTTTCGATTTAGGATCGTGAAGACACCGTTTAGGGGTTTGTAGATTCTTATGTTTATATATATATATTTTTTAGGTTCAATTATGTTTTTATTCATATAATAAATTTTTTATTTTAATATTTATAGTTTAAAATATCCTATTTTATCTATAATTTAAAATATTTTATTTTGATTCTTATAATTATAACTTTTTAATTTTTTTTCCGTTTAAAATCACATAATATTAGATTCTTTATAATTGTTGTAAAATTAAAACTGATAATAAAAAATTGTAATTTTTTTTTTTAAAACATTAACATATAACAATATAAAAATCAAAACAAATAAAAAATTCTAATTATAAAGATCAAAATGAAATATTTTAAATTATAAGTACTAAAATAAAAAGTTTTTGCAACTATAAATATTAAAATGAGATGTATTAAATTATTTATATTAAAATAGAAGGTTCTTGTAATTATAGGAAACAAAAAAGTAATTAAATTTATATTTTAGTTTAATAGATTGTGGTAGTCTTTAAGTCGTTAAAATGTAATTTAAAAATAAATAGTGATAATTTTTAAAATTGTCAAAAAATCATTTTTTAAAATTTTAATTGACACGTCAATATTTAATAAAGTCAATTTAATTAGAAAAATGAAATATAAAATAATTTTTTTCATGGATCAAAAATATGTTTAAGTCTTATAAATATATTATACATTGAAGTGAAGTTAAAGAGGAAGGGTGGGGGAGGGATATAATCAAATGGCACCATGTGTCAAACTTAATAAAATGATATCTTCAATAACTTTTTATCAAAAAGTAAACTTTATCAATCCAATCGAATATAAATAAATACTTATTATTAGATAACATATCTACAAATGTCTAAATTTTACATTTATATACATAATCATCATGATAATATTTCATAAGCCAACAATTGGATCTGTGAAATTCACTTTTGATAAAAAGTTTTTGAAATTGTGATTTTATTGAGTTTGATACTTGATGTCATTTGAACCTATTCTTATACACACAAACAAGATCAATTGTCAAACTTGATAAGCTTAATCCTTTGTAACTTTTTCACAAATTTAAATTTTGTGAATCCAACTATTGAATCAAATAATATTATCTTAATGATCATGTTTTCCAAATTTTAAATAACTCACAAGTATGTAATGTAATAATTGACATATTTAAAGTAGCATGTTATATGTAAACTGCCTGCTTGAGCAATATGCAAATGTCATAATGGCAATTTATGTTTAACATTATTTATTGATCTCTGTGCAGATCTTCCCCCTGATAAGGAACCACTAGATTGGAACACTAGAATGAAAATAGCTGTTGGTGCTGCAAAAGGATTAGAATACCTGCATGATAAGGCAAATCCTCCTGTCATCTATAGAGATTTCAAGTCATCTAACATATTACTTGATGAAGGATACCAACCAAAACTTTCTGATTTTGGTCTCGCGAAGCTTGGTCCTGTTGGTGACAAATCACACGTTTCTACCCGTGTCATGGGAACTTATGGTTACTGTGCTCCTGAGTACGCTATGACTGGACAGCTGACTGTGAAGTCTGATGTATATAGTTTTGGTGTGGTCTTCTTAGAGCTAATTACTGGCCGTAAAGCAATTGACAGCACCCAGCCCCAGGGAGAACAGAATCTTGTCACATGGGTTTTCCTCTATTCTTTCTCTTGTCATTTTAGTTAGTTTGGCAAGCATAAAATAAACTCTTGTAGATAAAAATTGAGGATAATAGAGGTTTCATATGTATGTTTGTGCAGGCACGTCCACTTTTTAACGACCGCAGGAAGTTTTCAAAGCTGGCTGATCCCAGGCTGCAGGGGCGATTTCCCATGAGGGGTCTTTACCAGGCTCTAGCTGTGGCATCAATGTGCATTCAAGAATCAGCTGCCACGCGTCCTCTGATTGGAGATGTGGTGACAGCCCTCTCTTATCTGGCCAATCAAGCATATGATCCCAACAATGCTGGGCTGGGCTATAGGGGGTTTAGTGATGATAAAAGGAACAGAGATGATAAAGGTGGAAGAATATTGAAAAATGATGAAGCTGGGGGATCTGGACGCAGATGGGACTTGGAAGGATCCGAGAAAGATGACTCCCCGCGAGAAACTACAAGGATGTTAAACAGAGATCTAGACAGAGAACGAGCTGTGGCTGAGGCCAAGATGTGGGGAGAGAACTTGAGACAAAAAAGAAAACAAAGTTTGCAGCAGGCCAGTCTTGATGGTTCTAATGCTTAGTTTCCCAGTTCCGTCTTTTATATCTTAGGTTGCTTAATTTTCTTCCTCGAGGCTATAAAAGGTGGAAAAAATATGGGGAGCTTATCTTTGAGCTGATCCAGAGAAACTCAAATAGCCATTTAGGCCAAACAAATTCTAGGTTCTTATTTGTTTAGAATCTGCCTAGCAGTCATTTCTTGAAATGGCTGCAACATGAATGAATCTCGTAACAAAATCTCTTCTAACATAACCTTTTGGGCACTTTGTTTTCCCTTGTTTCTTTACTGTACTTTCTGCCTACTGAACACCAGCATAATGGAGACTGTACATTATTTCCTGGAAATAGTCATGGTCAGAATCTCTGCAGTAAACATGCACAGACAAAATGCTTCTCTCTGGTGTTTATGCCTATGGTAATCTCGGCATCAGCTATAATTGTTATCAACTAGTTTGTAATAATTGTAAGAATAAATTACATTGGCCTCTTGTATTTTACACTTATTATACTCAATATCTCTCTCGTTTTAACCCTACAGAAAATCTCTTGATTGTTATAACTTCATTACACAGACACCTACATCGAAACAGCCTTATTTCTGTTACCGTGGTCATGTGCCTTGCATGTGTGTTTAATGAAATACACGGGCCAAATTACCTTGTCTTCCTTATTTGCACTAATTAAGGGCCTTGTTTACTGAAACTCCAAAACCCATAAATGCACCCAAATTCCAGGATCACCATACGCATCAGGCGAGACTCTCATAGTTGTCGCCACAACCACCGCTGCATTCGCATCTATCACCTAGGTTATGAATCTCCAAGAACAGCGACAATATTTCTCCAACATCAACAATCTACACAGTATAAAAATAGATTGTTTGCATGAAGGATATCTTTATCCTGTAAAAGACCAAAATCGCGAAAGTAAAGTTACTGAAGTTTTAACTAGGAGAAACACTCAAGCAACACATAACGGTGAGGGCCAACTTGGACTCGAGGATGAGAAAAAATGCGTAAGTCCCTATTAAAGAGGAATAAAGGTTTTTTGTTTGCCTAGACTATTGAATATATGTTGGGAATTGATCCAAAATTTTGCTTGCTCTAGTTATCCATGGGTTTAAAATGCAAACCCATTGCACAAAATAAAAGAAATATGGAGCCTAACAGATAGAAAGAGATAAAGTAACAAGTGGTCAAGTTCCTGAAAGTCAATTTCATACGAAAAGTGACTAATACAAGATGGCTTGTCAATATCATCCTCATCAAGGTAAGTGGGAAGTGAAAAATATGCGTGGATTGAGTATATTTAAACAAAGCATATCCCAAGGTCCCTTTCCCACTCCCCAACATCAACATATTAGTTGACAACTCCTGTGGTTATCAATATTTGTCATTCAAGGATGTCTACTTGGGTTACAATCAAATCCTGATGTTTCCTACATATGAACAATAAACTGCATTCATTACAAAAATGGATACCTTCTGCTGCTAAGTATGTCTTTTAGGCTAAAAGACTGCATACATAATAAAATGTGGACTGAGCTTGTGTTGTGCTAACTTATCATGGTAGAAAGTAAAGGAAATGATCATACAAGACTACAAATTCTTGCATACATCGAGTATTTGAGAAATTTTATTTTATTTTATTTTAACTACAAAAAGTCCATCTTATTTACACATTTTTCTATTTTCAAAATTTTATAGAAAACCGTACAAATAATATTTTATTATTTTCTATTTCATTCTTTCTTATACTTACTTTTAGAAATAAGAAGCAAAGTGAAAATAAAATGACATTTGTAAATTAAAATAAAAATAGAAATATTTTCTAAAACTAAATAAGCATTCCTTTTAATGTTTTAAAAAACTGGGTTAGGGATAATGGACAGTGGGTTTTGCACATGGATATGGTGTTAAATAATAAAGACATGGACTAAGTAACAGAATTGATTCCAATTCATCTCTTTTTATAATATGATTTTTTATTTTCTTTTTTCTAAATTTTTAATTTATTTATTATTTCAAATGAATTTGAATAAAATAAAACAATACATAGATATAAATAAAAAAGAAAAGTAACAAATAAATAAATAAGAATAAGATAAAATAAAACAAAAGCGTAAAATATAGTCTTGACAAAGGATATTATTAAAAAAAAATATTTTTTTTCACATCCTATTAGGTATGGATATGCCCTCCCGAAGCAAGGGGAGATATATACAGGAAAGAGATTAAAGTAAGAGATGTGGTGAATACTATGATAAGAAGTGAAGGGAGATTGAAAAATAAGAATAAAAAGTGAATGTCAGAGAAGTGGGTATGAGAATATCATACTCATTTATAAAGTAATACTTCAATTTTTTTTTCTATATAAACTACAAATTCTCATTTTTTTTAAACTAAAAAGTGACGATTATTTTTTTTATAAGAAAAGAATGATTAATGAATCTTTGACCTAAAACCGGGTATGCAGCACACAATTACATTAAAAGTCGATGATGTCTTTGTTATGAAGGAAAACATACGTTTAGTAAAATTAAAAAATTGAATGATTGTATTAAACTTTATATTATAAGTTAGAGTCATTCTTGTATTCTCTTAATAAATTCTTATTTTCTTTAGATGGTTCAACAATATTAACTTGGTCTATATGCATGCATAGAAACAAAAATAATTAGCTTCGGTTCTTCTATGTTAAATACAAATGAGGTAGTTGATGATCAAAATTTTAAGTTGATTTATGGGTCTTGGTGGTGGGTTGGTAGTGCCTTCTATTGTATAGAGAAGGCGCTATTATAGTTTATGCCCCAACTTTTGTAAACTGCAATTTTGGCACCCTGGTGCCCACGAGTTGAGTTTTTTTTTTTTTTTTGCCGTTAAAAATTAAAATAAAAAGTTAAAAGTTAAAAGTTGGTTATAGATTAATCTAAAATTTAAAATAACTTTATACCATTTTATGAGTGGTGCTCAAATCTCCTTTTTAGTTAGCCTTGCTAATTTGCTATGATATTAATTACTTTATTATATACTAACGTAAATGGACATAGTCCTTGTACTGTAACTTCTAATATAATTTTGCTTCATACAAAAAAAAAAATCTTATTTTCTGATACAAAAGCACTTACTTTAATCATTGTCCAAAACAATGTTGTTCAAATAATAAGCTTAGAGGCATTGATTTAGCTTGTGCGGTTTGGTATCCAGACCAACTTAGGGGCATCTTGTGTATATCTTTTTAAAGAAACAATGCTAAGAAATTAAGAATCCGTGAAGCCAGGTTATAATTAAAACAATTGGATTTTCATTTATTGTATCTAGTCCCTGAATCTTCTTCTTTGATTAATTATGTTGCATTATTAAACATAGATAAATGAGTGAATTGTATTTTTGTCTCTCAATAATTATACATTTTTATTTTTAAGGTTTTAATTAGATTTTTAGATACTGTAAATATATGATTTGAATTTTTAAAATTTTAATTATATTAATTAAATTTTTTAAGTATTATAATTATGTAATTTAAATTTTTTAAATTTTATAATTATATAATTTAAATTTATTTTTATGAGATAAAAACACATAATTATAATATTTAAAAATTTAATATTATATAATTATAATATTTAAAAAACTTAATTGACATTCAATTAAATACACATTTTTAATAATTAAAATTTAAAAATTAAAATTTCACACATACCTAAGAATAGAGAATGTAATTAAATCTAGTTAAATTAAAATTAAACGTAGCAGTGTGGCCGGAATGTTTCTACATCTTTAATTTCTTCCTATTTGTTGGCAACAGTGGCCATAAACCGTTGACAAAGTATCCAGAATGAAGAATTTTACATAATGTCACGGCTTTATGAGAGATTACAATAAGAACTCACCATATATTAAATAATGATATTGACTGGAATATTCCCAACACTTTTTTTATTATTTCTTTCTCTCAATGTCGAGATTATATTATTATTATTATTAAAAAAAGACGAATATGACTGTACGATAATACAAGTCAACACACTAGTAATAAATATAAAAATTATATCCTACTATATAATATTTAAAGTTTAGGTATTAATGGATGATAGAAACTGTTTTGTGACATATATTTGTATATATATTTTTAGTACATACAATAATCGTAATGTAATTTGAATTTATAATTTGATGCATATTATTTTGACATGTCGAGTCTAGGGATATATCTTTGTGTACAATTATAATTCATTGTTATATTGGATTTAATCATGACATAGGTGTTGTATTACATAATAATATACATGAATTACTTCGTAATACGAACGTTAGTATATGAAGGAACAATAATGAAAATGGGGGACTCTGACATACATGTTTGTGCGTCTGTTCTATGTGCACTTAGTGTTTCTATATTTAGTCACAAGGAAACCGAAAATAAAATGTATGTATTTATTATACTATTCATTTAAAATATATGTTATTCAATATAAGACACAATTTAAATACAATCTTATAAATAATACATGTTGGTATCATTTTTCAATAAAAATTGACATTTAATCATTTCGTAACCCCTATTTTCATCTTGCTGGTAACTAGAATCGGTATCAATTATTATTGAAATAAAATGTTAGTTTTTCATTGTAAAGTAGCACACATAAGTATTCACGGTATTACATTTTTTTTAACCCAAAATGATATATAAAAAGTGGAGTACAAAGAGTATCCATACTCATTATATCGTTGTGAAGTCAATAAATAACATAGCAAGATAAGTTTAATAGTGAATTTGACCTTCACTCGTAGATTGCCATATATGTTCTAGTCTAACTTTAATTTATAGTCAACTTCTCACCTTTCTCATTTTCCCTATCTCATTTGTGTTCAGATTAGAAGGATCGAAGCAGGCATGGTATTGCATTAAAATCGTCTATTAATTGGTATATCATGGTAGAATGATTGATTATAAAGTTATTGTTATCTCTCTTTCTTTTTATATATAAGATCTTTTATCTAATTTACAGGAATTAAGAAAGTAAGTTAATTTAATTAATGAAATTAATTTTATCAAAATAATTTATATTATTTTTTTAAAATTATTCTTAAGGTTATTGACATTTTTCATTTCATTCTTTTTTCTTAATTATTTTTTATGTAATTAATGTATAAATTTTTTTAAGTAGTTTATCTTAATTATCTTCTTTAATTCTCATAAGAGAAAAAATAACTTATTTTATTAATTTACAATATTTATTATTTATTGATTAAAAATATAAAGTAATTAAGAATTTTGGTGAATATAATAATAATTAAAGTTCTTATAGAAAGGAACATATAAATTTCTCAAAAGATTCTTTTATACAAGAACTATATAATTTCAACTAAAAAATATAATTATATTTGAGTAAATTATTTTTTTACACGTTATAAATATTATCACTTCTTTAACTGGATTAATTAATATATAAGAATAAAATTAAAATTACTTCATTGATTTTTTAAAAGGAAAAGTAAATTAAAATAATGTTAAAAATTTAATAAATGTTTTGAATATGGTTCAATGCAAAGTTGTTGCGCGAAAAATTTCAATTTCCCGTATAGTATTTTGATGGGTTTAGTATTATGTAGCTAGTTTTGTAATATTTATACATCTATATCTTTGACTCTCGTATATTTTATTTCCTTTTTGTTTTTTTGTCATTTAATTGTAAGTATACTTGTTAAAATTATAATGATATTTGTCATATAAATGTTAATTTGTCTAAGAATTTAAGTTTTTAATAGAATTGGTCCTTGATATGATTTCCAATCCTTTATAATCAAGGAAGCAAAAATTTCAGCCTTCTTAATTATCTTCTTTATTCTAAACACAAATCTAATATATATATTGTAAAATTAAAATTGTATATTAGTATCACGTTAAAATAAATGTCTTTTGTGGAGGAGAAGGTGCTTAAGTGGTTTTCTGGAGAATCTCTAATCAACATTTAACACATACAAGTAATTGTTTATGTTAAGCAAGTAAATATCAAACAATTAATTAAATGAACCTCTGTGCCACCCAAGATGTATAATTGAAGATGATATGTATTAGTTGTTTATTAGCTTGATAGATGCTAGAAGCTCTCAAGCTTTTGGGAGACTTGGTCAATTAAATTATCTTGTTGATTACTGTTTTGTCAATTAAGAGAATTAAAAAGCTCTTAGTAATTCTTATATGAAAGAAAAAGTCAAGCATCATGATGAGCTAATAGATTTTTAGTGCGAAATGCAATGGTTAGATTTAATTCAAAGATAGAATGACTAGTACATTTAGATAGCTACAACTTAATGGAAGAGATTAAAAGTAGATAGTGGTGGGTCATGGCCATCGTGGTACCCACGAAACGATAACATACATGCATGCAATTAGACTATGCAACCGTTAGGTTCATCACTTTTCTCCTTCTCCTCGCTATTGTCTTTGCTCTTCTTTCCTTGCTGCTTTTCCTCCACAAGAAACACCTCACCAGTTTGTAAGGGGCTAGCTATAACAACGCTTTTCAGTGGCTCTAGCGGTGGCTTCTTTTCCATTTTATCAACCTTCTTATTGCCATTCCGGTAAATGGCATAAAGCAGCATCTGAATTAATCCCAGTGCAAAACCAAGTACATTTGGAAGCTACATGTTCAATAAGAACGAAAATTTTGTCATTAGACGTAATAAATTAATTTAATTAGTTGTATTAATTAGGAAAATAAGACTTACAGCAATGCATATGTCCTTGAGAAAGAGACCATAACCAAACCACATTATGGCACTCAATGTGAGGGTGAATGACAAATTGAAAGGCATAAACTCGACACTCTTTGTCCTAACAACTTGTGCCTGCATAACACGAGAAAATAAATTAGTTTGAGTGGGAGCGCAAAGCAAAGCACTGGAAGAATGCACGTCAGGCTCATAATCGCAGTAGTGAATAAACATTTATATTTTATAGACATATACCACAATGCTTAGTGGTGCTGCAAAAACGCTAATTGAAAGGGAAACACATATCCACCCAAGGACTTGGACACGAAGGGAACCATGCACAGCAAAATGTGTGACTAAGAGGATCAGAGCAAAGGCTCCCACATTCATCGCAAAAAATAGCTTTAAAGTTAAGTTCTGCATATATAATAGAACAACTAAGTATTAGAAATTTGGATGGAAACATCAAACATATGGATAAGCTAAATTTATATGTTCAAATTTCATCAAGTTATTATTGATGGCTATGGTTGTATATTGATCGTACCCTAGCATCTCTGGTCGCATAGGTGATGTACAAGATGATGTAGATGATCTCTATGACACATCCAAATGAGTTAATGGTCAAGAGAAGCATGGCGTCTTTTTTTAGTAAAGCATAGTACAACCAAAGCATGGAACTGAACAAAGCCACCAGGTAAGGCAGTGACTGAAAGCCCTCAGTCGATTTCTTCTTGAATATTCGGTAAAATGTTGTTCTGCAATATTTAACGTAAATATATATATTTATTAACTAATGAAATTCGGAATTCCTTTTCCTTTTTGTTGCAAATGCCATTAATTAAGTGGAAGTGACAAGGGTTGATGCATATACTTACATTGGAGCCAAGAATACCAAGAACGAAATGACGTTACCTATGCATCATAAACAGAAAAAATTAATTATTTTGCTTAATCCAGAACAAGAGTTTAAAGGTTAATGCACAACATATATGAAAAGTGTAGTCGTATATGATAAAATTTAGAATTCAAATAAATTAATAAAAAGGACTGAAGTGATCGCATCGATCCTTATCATAAGAATTCAACTCTCTAAAGTGACCAAGTAAGAAAGTAAGGATATATCTATTATTGGTTTAAGTTAAAGT
Organism: Pachyrhizus erosus; assembly: GCA_026544285.1. Classification (NCBI taxonomy): domain Eukaryota; kingdom Viridiplantae; phylum Streptophyta; class Magnoliopsida; order Fabales; family Fabaceae; genus Pachyrhizus; species Pachyrhizus erosus. The sequence goes on from JAMLFT010000216.1 coordinate 14,923, forward strand.
AAAAGCTTCTTGCACATTGCATGTATGCATATGCACGATCACACTTAATGGTAAATGACAAAATAAAAACCTAAATATATAAAGAACGAGGTAAGATTAATTATAAATAGAGTGAGATCAATCAAACTCTATAATAATAGAAATTATATTTGTACAATTTATTGTATAAGAATGAAATTAAAAAGATAGGGAAAAAAAGAGAAAATGTATGACAAAATAATTGCTGCAATAGAAAGAGATAAATGATAGTATTATAAAATAATATAATTCTCAAAATAAATATAATAAAGAAACGAATATTGGAAGACAAAAAGTCCAATGGAAGTTTTACCCTACCTAGCATGCCGAAGGCAAATGCCAAAGTATTGTGGCTGATTGCCATATTCTCTGCTTTTGACTTTGGGCAGCCAAAGTAGCTACTCAAGAACTAGGGGGCAAGGTAGAAACCTTAACTTTCTTCCGAAAGTTCAATCCCTAAATCTCATGCAGGAACTGACGCTGCTGAGGATCTCTTTACAAGCTAACTATATATATACATAAGCACAATGGACAAGTGAGCAATTAAAAATATGGTAAAAAGTATCTGCAAATTAAATATACCAAACGTACGTACGGGCCGGGAGGGTGGGATCACCGTTATTCCACAATATTCAATACCATATTATACAGTATAAACTTGGGAGATTCTTACTTTCGTCATTGTTTTTTATTTTGGAGGGGGAGGTCACAACTGATCACAAGTTGAAAGATTCTTTTAACGTTACTGAGATGGTGCAAAACTAGGGGTATGGGTACGGTAAAGTAAAGTAGGTACCGACTATAAATTTACCTTTAGTATTATTTTGGTTAACTATAAACTTGTATATATCAATTTTAATTATTTTTTTTTAAAAAAGGACATTTTTTATAGTTGGAGAACAATGGCAGAACCGACACATTGGTACAGTATTGTTAGAACTAGGCAAGTGCCATGAATTAAGATAATCATCAATGTTTAGACACATGATAGAGCAACTGGTAAATATGGGTGATGAGGAAGCATGAGCTCCCTACTCCAAAAAAACTTGCATCTATTTTGTTTGTGATGATCACCATCATCAAGTTTTGATAAACTTCCTAAGTGTTTAGGGTTTAGGGTGTTTCCGTTCTTAAAAAAATTAAAATAAAGAAATTGTTGTTTTTCGTGTGCCTGAGCCTTACGGTTTTGTCACTTGTCAAGCCTTCCAGAATTACTCATTCGAGTTTGAGCTAGATGCATGTTTAATGATTGAGTACATATGTTTCACGCATGCTTGTTACAATTCATCCATTCCTCCTCGATATTATAATTTGAACCTCACTTACTTTACATTTAGTTTCTTCAGATTAAAGAAAAGAATGATGAATGATAACTAGCACTCTTTCCGCAATAGTTAGGAAACAAAAATCTAATGTTATTTTAACTTTATTTTAAA
>JAMLFT010000216.1:16386-50397 GCA_026544285.1 Pachyrhizus erosus
ATGATGAATGATAACTAGCACTCTTTCCGCAATAGTTAGGAAACAAAAATCTAATGTTATTTTAACTTTATTTTAAAGTTGTTGAAAATATTTTAAGATATAATATAAAATTAATAACAAAACACACAATATGAAAAAAAAAATATAACAATTAAAACTAAAAGATGTAATCAAAATAATTTATCTATAAATAAACAATGACAAGAGTTTAAAATTAATTAAAATACTAAGCACATAAATATCTCAAAGTATATTTTTAGTAAAAAAAATAAAATAAAATATTTATAAAAATATAAACATGTTTCTATTATTTTATATTTATAAACCATTAAAATAAACAATTTTTAAAAATATTTATAATTCAATAAACTGATTTAATACTTTTTTTAACTATCAGCTTTTAACATCAACTAACATTTCAACTTTCAAATTTTAACCTTCAGAGCCTAACAAAAAAAAAAAATTAAGCCCAAATAACTCTTAAATAGGTCTGACTTAATTATCATGAGCTCTTAAATAAAAGTTAAGACATATTAAGTCAATTGTAGAAACAAGTGCATTTTTAATATAGCTTATATAATGTTACATGTCTAGTACCATTATTTGAGTACTTACGATACATCCTATATATTTATCATAACAAGATTCTACAAACAAAATTATAGTTTCTAGTCGATAACGTGAATCACTCACCGTCAGTTACCTGGTTATTGCTTTATGCAATTACATTATTTGATACGTCAAATAATAGCAATACATGCATGAAGTTAATTCACACTTGAGTAATAATTAGAATATGTATAATTTCTTCTTTATAATTTAAAAGATTCATTTTTATATTTTTCCTCAGTTTAAACATCAATTATGCAATGTCAAAAATATTTATTGGTTATATATTCAAATCGATTAATATAAAGCATGCTTCGCATAGTATAGCTTTTGTTGACTGCAAATACAAATAATGAGAGGCTTAATTTGTATTTGACCTGGAAAGAGAGCATGATTCTTATATAAACGATCGTGAGGAAGAATATAGAGATATGATCAAGTTGAGAGGAGCAGCATGGGCGATATGTTAAAGAAATGGACATGGGTCCTATTAATGGAGAAATATAGACGGTTCATATATTTAATGTGTTTTTTCCTCGAAATTTTCAGTTCCCCTTTTCCACCATCAATGGGAGAGAGACTTGCATGTTTAAAGTTTCTTAATTAGCATCATGAGCACCATTTTGACGCAGAAAGCTGATTTACTCAGGTTCACTAATCATGCTTTACTTTCGGAACTTAAAAAGAACAGGGATTAAGGAACAATATTATAAATTAATGACGAACATATTGAATTTAGTGATGTCAACAGTAACACGCAGCCTTTCATTTAGTGGTCGGCACAGATCAGTTAAACTTGTCGCGTCCACCATAAGTATCTTGATACCAGAATAAAATCTGGGGTTACAGTGAAACAACCATGAAAGATGATGCTTTTTTCGCTGTAAATGAATCATGATTGTTCAAAGAATAAAATCTGTGGTTACTAATTAATACCTAGCTAAGAAAAAGTGAGCATTAAAAGTTAGAATAGCTCAGCGAATCCTGCATATCCGACTGTAAACAACAAGAGGAAGGTTTATTTACATATACCTAGCAATTAGAATTAGCAAATAGCAATGTATATATGTTTACTTTCCCTTAGCGGACCTCCACCATCGGTTACATGATAGCTAGCTTTTACCACTGGCTAGGTTCATTCGTCTAAGTAGACACATAGGAGCTAGCTAGCTAGCTAGAGTACAAAATAAATGATTAACAAAACCAACATGGTGGCCACATGTCTAGCCAGTGACCCAGCACACTGGTTTTCTATACTACGAAATAATATTAGGTATACACCGCCAAGCAACCTCCCAGTCACTAGCCAGCCAGTTAAGTAATTAAGTCTTCGATATTTCAATTATATCAACATGGGAGAGTATTTACATGAGTTCACTAATTAGGTTCATGACTTCTTTATTTTAGTTACAAATCCATTTTCAAACTCTCATAGATTTTTAAAATTAATGAAATATAGTAACTTTTTAAAAAATTGATATAACTCTTTATCAAGATATATGAAGAGTAATTTTTTATTAAGAGTTACTAGATGCAATTTTTAATTAAAAGTCATGAAATATGATTTTTCATTAAATATTATAAGATGTGACTTTTCACTTAATGTTATGATATGTATTTTTTTAAAAAGGTTAAACTTTTTATTAAAAAACATAAAATAGACTATAAATAGAACAAATCTATATACAGAAAAATAAAACAATGAAACATCGAAATCACCGGTTATTGTATCCAAATAATTTTTTTCCTAAACTCAACACTTCTTTGTTTTAATAAATTAAATCAAATTTTAATCAATAAAAATGTTACTGAATCTTTTGAAAAAGGAAGAACATTTTAATTGATTAATAACTTGAATTAATTAATTATGTATCATGCCCATGTCTTAAAAAAGCATTTCGAGCTTTAATTAATTAAAAGCTTCTCGTAAATAAATATTTCTTTAAATCTATTAATGCTAAATTTAATTCATTAAATAGATAAAAACTAAAACTCAAAATTAAGAAAAATCAACTTAATTGATTAATAAGTGGTTTTAATCTATTAAACCTGGCAAGGCCTATAAATAGAAAGCAACATGTCTCTTAAATAAAAAGAACTCATTTCTTAACTATTATCTATGAAATTTAAGAGAGAATTTAAGAAAGAACTCATGCATTTTTTCTGACAACTTCAAAGACAAATATTTAATAGATCAAAATTCAAGATAGAAGGATCGTCAAGTTTTTCTAAGTTGATAAGTGTTATTAATTGTATTCTTTAATATCAAGTAATCTTGGTTTTTATTTGTCTATTTTAGTTTGTAAGAAAAAAAAAAAAAGACAGATAGGGTATGCTTTGGTAGAGTTCCACAAAGAGTTGTTTAAAGCAATTTTGTAGAGTTCAAGATTGGCTTTTCTTTTCTTTTCTAGTAATATTCAAGATGTGTATATGTAAACTCTAAAATTTGATTTATGGAAACTCAACTAAAGTTGTTGAGTAATTATTTAGAGATCTTTATGATTAAATGGGTATAAAAATTTGTGTCTATTAATCCTTCACCTTTATTCTTTTTTGAATCTTGCATCAATAATTGGGTTTTTAAAATTAATTTTTCATATTTCTTCTATAATATTTATGATAAGGACTAAATATTAAATTGTGTCACACAACTAAGTCTTGATATAAATTGATTAATAAAAGTTTTCATTAATTCTCTTCTTAATAAAAACAAAGATTTTGTTAAAAGGAAAGAAATATGAAAAAAGAATCAGTTCACCCTCTCTTTATTCTATGTCATTGATTCAACAATCGATATGAAAAGTTAGGTTCTTGAAACTCACTCAAGTGTTTTCTAAAATTGAACAATGATAAGAAATCAACTCTCATTGAATGAGCTTTAATAAACATGTCTCCTATGTTTTGTGGTGTAAATTAATCTTTTGAGAAAGTTAAAATGAAAATTTTTATGCAATCAATTGATAAAAGTATTTGGATGTCGTGGTTAATTGTCAAAACATGAAGTTAAAAGGAAAATAATTGGCAAACCTTGATCCACTTGGATGATGCAGTGAATAAAAGAATACAATATGATTTAAAAGTTATGAATATCATTACATCTACTCTTAATCTTAATGACTTTTTAGGGTTATTTAATGTAAAAATATCAAAGAGATATGTAATCTCATACAAGTCACTTATGAAAGAACAAGTGTTTTCAATACAAAAAACTCAATCACATAAAAGTTGAATGTCTCATTTATTTGAAGAAGCTTCAAAGTGGAGATAAAAAGGTAAAGAAACAAGGTAAGAAGAGGCATTATATTGCTTGAGAAGATAATGATTCTAAATCTTCAAGCAAAAATATTAAAACTAAAAAAGGAATGTATGTTTCATGTGCCTCTACTTCCAATAATTCTAATTCTCAATATGAAAATTACAAAACTTTAGAAATCAAAGTAGATTACTTGCAAAATGTCTTCGTCAAATTTACAATAAAAAAAAAAAAATAACTTAGAGTTCTCTTAAATAAGACAAGATGCATGATGGATAAAGTTGGACTTGGATACACATTTTATAGAAAAAAAAATCAATTTTACAAAAACTTCTAGCTCACTTTTTATCAGATGTCATTATTGTTCACAAAAATGTCATACTTTTTATTCCTGTATAATAAGAGAAATTGGAGTTCCTAATGAGAAGTACAAATGGATTCCTAAAGGAGTTCTCTATCAAGCACAAATCCCTTCGGCATATTAAACAAGAGGAGGTTGGCCAACAATCTTCTACAAGTAGGCTTCCTACATTACCGTACTTATAAGATAAAATAAAAAATCAAATAGCAACAAACTCAAGTTAAATAGTTCTAAATCATTTAACTCTAAACCACCACAATTTGGTTTGACAAAATTTGTTACAACTATGCCAAGAAATTTTAAAAGATTCATTTCTACTAGACCACATAAAAGATCTTTTGTATTTTTTAATATGTTTAAACCTTCTTTAGCAACTTAAACAAAAAAAAAAGAACGGTATATAGCTAGACTGGATAATGTAGAAATTATCAACACTACGTGAGCACCAAGAGACAATTTCTATTCTTTTCATATTGCTATCCAAAGCTTCGTTATTGATTCTATAATAGATACCTAAATGACTAGCTTTATTGGATTGGCACCTACTGAAGGTCCAAGAAACTTAAGTTACTAGTTCTATAATGCATGAAATTGCACTACTACAAAAGAACCTTTTACATCAGTTAAAACAACCATTTTACATTAGCTGTAAGTCCAATGTAGATATCGGCGTTGTAAAACGTAAATTTTTATTTACATCAGTTATGACTATAATTGATGCAAAAATGCATTTTTTTTTTTTTTTCAAAAGGCAAAAGCCAGTACCATTGCACACCAAACCAACAAATGGTGCATTGCAGACCTACGTTGGAAATATTGACACAGATCTAGTTGCGAGATTGAAGTACCACATAGATCTGGTTGTGAGATTGATAAACCACATAGAACACCCCTATTATGAGATCTAGTTATGACGCACCATACAAAATGATAGATCTGGAACACACGAACATACGCAAATTAGAATTGGTGATCAGCACACATTCAATCTCAACAAGGACTTGCCAGGGCATGCATGCGTAGGTTTGATTTCGGTGTGGGTCATATCACAGCAGATACAAATTCTTCGACTTGAAACTTGTACAAAAGGACAAAGTAGGGACACCAGTATGAGATTCAAACATTTCTTTGCTTTCCATTAAAGAAGGTGAAAAGAATATTTGACTTGATCTCTACCAAAAGTATTATTTAGAGACAAAGAATGTTAAGGTGATATACATTTTAAGGGAATATTAGAGTGTAAGTTGATGAAGCTTCACATAGGTTAAAAGAAATAACATATATAAAAAATAATCAATATAAAATGTTTACACTTTTTTTTTTTAATAAAATGTCACTCCACATTTTTTCCATTAATTTTTATAAAAATAAATATTATAAAATATATCTTTTAAAGTAGTTTAATAGTTATCATAAAAAAAGGAATGTTCCTCATTAATAACCCATTTTTTGTTTCTCTTTCACACTTTTGTTTGTCTCTTCCGTGCTCTACACTTTATCTTTACTCATTAAGTTTCCTTCATCCTTGTATCTTATTGAATAAGATTTCATTATCATCATTCCATTATAATTTAGAACGCCTCGTAAATTAAAACAACGTATACACTTTTCAAAGATTTTCTTCTGACTGATTTCTATAAATCAATTGCGACTAATAATTTTGCAGTTATACAATCACGTCAACCAAAATTTCATTAAAAAATTAATTTGTCAAATTTTTTTGTTAAATTTACCCTGGTTGAAATAACTTTATTTAAAAGAAATCAAACTGATAGTATAAATCTTTTAAGTCTATAAAGTTTGTGTATGCTTGAATTTGTGAAATAATAATAATAATAATAGATTTAAAATATGTAAAAGATTTTCCGCGACTAAATCCAAAAGTAATATAAGGCGCCAATGATTTAAAACACTCCATAAGTTACATTGTTTTTTTTTCTGATATCCCATTAATTTTTCTAGGAAATTTATTATTTATAATTTTGAAATTAAATTTTGGTGGATGAAGAGTAAAATAAAAATTTATTTTCGGATACTTTCTAACTTTAGTATTAGACTTAAATATCTATTTGATCCCTAAAAAATAAGATTTTTTATTTAATTATTTTAAAAAAAATATTTTAGTACTTAAATATTTCTTTTAATATTTATTGTCTAATAAAAATATTAAATAATATCGTAATAACGATTTTGATAATTCAACAAATCACTATATTTTTATGGAATTTAATAAGGTAATTATCTTAATTTTTGTTAATAAATTATATTTTTAAATTTTTATTTATTTAAAACAATTAATGACATTAAATTAATTAATAAAATATTTAAAAATACAATTTGAAAAAAAATTATATAAAATTATTCTGTTATATTCTTTGATAACATAATAAATTACTAAATTATTAATTTTATTGTGACATCATCATTTAAAAAATAACATGAACTAAAATAAAAAAAAATATCAAATAACATGGACTAAAACTAAAATAAAAATATTTTTTAAAGAATCAAAATAAAAAAAATATATAAAATATCAAAAGCAAAAAAAACTCTAATTTTAAAAATTAAATTTATATTTAAATCTTGATTCTTAATTTTAATTCACTGAAAATGCTGTAGCATGATATTGATATTTCGATGATTATGAAGTGATAAAAAAATTACTAAAAACCCGTTGTAAGACATCCTACCTTGATTTCTCTGGGTCTAATTAGGACCTTTAAGTATGATGTTCAATTTTTATTTTATTTTTTATTTTCCCTTTTTTTTTAATTTCTTACCTCACTATCCCTAATCTTTACCTGTTGGCAGTTTGAGGAAGGCTTAATATACAACTTATTTAAAATTATCATATGATATACTTATGTAATTATGACGATTGATAGGGAAACAATTAAAAATTATATACTCTTACTTAAATGAGTTGAGTTATTAGTAAATTATTTGAATTTGGTTTGTTAAATGTTAAATAATTCCATTATTTAATTAAAAAAATAAACTCAAGTTTAAAATTTATCTAAATTATTTAAATGCATTAAGTTTGAGTTTTTTTACAAATTCAATATTAATGATTCATAAATAATTTTTTTTATTTAAATTGATTATAGGATATGTTATTAGAATTTTTTATTCATGTATTCATTATAAAAATATGTAGAACTTTGTTAAAAATATTAAAAATAATTTGAAGTTTCTATATAATAATAATGAAGATATTATGAATTTATTATTTATTTTATAATAAAAATATAATTCTTTAAAATATTTAAATATTTTACATATATTACTTGTTGAACACATACTTTTTATAAGCATGATAAATATATATCTCTATTCGTAGATTATCATTTAGTATTAAAATTTTAATAGATTTCAAATTGATAAAATTAAAAAATAATTTTAAAAATCATAAAAAATAATTAAATTAAATAAATCAAACTCAAACTTTATTTTTTTTTAAATGAGCTCAAATTTTCAATTAAACTCATTAAATCAAACTTAAACTTTAAATATTTAACTCAACTGGAATCGTTTACATTCTTAATCTCAACATCAATGACATAATTAACCTGAGCAATGACTCACGTACACGCATAATTTTGGAATGGCTAGTACATGCAGGTAACTACAAGTTAATGGAATAAAAGTACTTAGATAGTCATGATCCTCATAATGTTGAGGGAGACAACAGCATACAATTATTTAGACTACGCAGTCTTCACCCTTTTTGTCCTCTCCATCTCCTTGGCTCTTTTTTGCTTCTTCATCTTCCTCCACTGGAAACACTTCTCCAGTTCCCAACGGGTTCACTACAGCAATGTTTTTCAGTGACTCTACTGGACTCTTTTCGTTTGTACTAGTCTTCTTATTTCCTTTTCTGTAAATTGTATAGAGCAGCATTTGAAGTAACCCCAGCACAAAACCGAGCACGTTTGGGAGCTACACATTCATTCACAACCCAAAATAAAATAAAATATTATCAATGGTTGAACTTTAAAATATATAATTCAGTTGTAATATTAATTAGTACAACAGTACTTACAGCAATGCATATGTCCTTGAGAAAGAGACCATAACCAAACCACATTATAGCACTCAATGTTAGAGTAAATGACAAATTGAAAGGCATAAACTCTACACTCTTTGTGCGAACAACTTGTGCCTGCAAAGCCCAAGAAAATAAGATATAAGTAAGGGTATACAACGTGGGACACAATTGAATAATTGATAATTAAGCCTGTGCATCAAATAAGGATTTCTACATACCACAATGCTTAGTGGCGCTGCAAAGACACTAACTGAAATGGAGACACAAATCCATCCAAGGACTTGGACACGTAGGGGACCATGCACAGCAAAGTGTGTGACTAAGAGTATCAAAGCAAAGGAAGTCATGTTCATCGCCGAAAATAGCTTAATAGTCAAGTTCTGCAGTTAAAGTAATTAATGAGTAAATATTAGTGTTTAAAGTAGAACCAACATACAGATATGCTCAAATATTAATTATATTACCAAAGTGTAGGCATGCTTCAATTCTAGACTAATTAATTAAGGTAGTACGTAGATATACCCTAGCGTCCCTGTTTGCATAGGTAATGTACAAGACGATGTAGATGATCTCTATAACACATCCGAATGAGTTAATGGTAATGAGGAGAACAGCATCTCTTTTGAGCAACGCATAGTACAACCAAAGCATTGAACTGAATAGTGCCACCAAGTAAGGCAGTGACTGAAAACTTTCCGTCGATTTCTTCTTGTATATCCGGTAAAATGTTGGCCTGAAATAATATTCAAACGAGATAAATAAAGATTATCGTTAACTAAAATTGGTTCAATCCTTTTTAATATTTTAATAAAACCATTAATTAAATGTAATTAGTAACAACGAGTTCGTTGAATTGATAGATATATATAAGTACTTACACTGGAGCCAAGAATACCAAGAACGAGATCATATTACCTGCATGTGCACCAAAAAGATAACAACTCCTTAGCTCAAACAAAGCAAGAGGATTATTGCATACATAAATGAAACATGTACACGTGAATGTTTGCAAATTAAGATTCAGTGTAAAATTCAAAAAGGATAGGAATATTATAGCGAACACATTTAAAACGTTGTATATAATGAGAGCACCGTCTAGTTCATGGATCAATATAGAACTGTTTTAACTTACTAAAATTTTAGAGTTTCAGTTACAGTAGCATTCAAAATTTGAAATGATCTTATCGACTCGGCATAATTAATCGAATGCCTAATATAATCGATGATCCTAAATTAAAAATAATATAACAAATCATATTCCTTTTACTTAAATTTATTTTACACTCCCTTCTGCACCTATTAAATCACTCCTTTTCTCCCTTGTCTCCTTCTATAAAGATTTTACACTTACCGTATAACATAAAGGGATGTAAGAGAAATAACCTAACATTTTTCTAATATAACCCAACTACAGGTAGAAATTAAAAGGTCTATCCTATATAATAAACGAACCACACAAATAATTAGGTAGGGAGGAATTAAAAAGATCTTGGGTTAAATATTGAATTCATACCAATGCATGGTTAAAGCATTAGGAGAAGGCGTTTGGTAACAATTGATGTTTGATTGATGTGTCTAATTAATATCATTGTGTAGATTGAGCACAGAAAAAGAAAAAACTGTAATCTTTGTAATTTTTTTGTTTTTCATATATCTCCTTTATTATTTATTTATACATTAAGTATTTACGTGTCTCTTAAGAATAAAAGACTATATAAAAATATACAGAAAAATAAAATTAAAAAAAAAATAAAAAATTATATACAACGGATAAAATAAATAGTAGATTAATAGGAAAATTATATATATATATATATATATATATATATAAAAGTTTACGAAAATTAGATTATAAGTTTTAAAATTTGAAAAGTAAAATGTAAATATTGAAATTTATAAAGTTAAGAAAATCATATATATTTGAATAAATAAGAGGATATAGAAAGAGGAGTGACAGGTGAAAGAGCAAAGAGGATGTTGGATCACTATTAATGTGTTGATAGTTGATACCCTACCTAGCATGCCAAATGTAAATGCCAAAGTACGGTGACTGATAACCATGCTCTCCTTTTTGACTTTGGGCAACAGCAACCACAACACAACACAAGACAAGAATGAGCTAGGAGAAAGCAAGGAGAAACCTTAGCTAGCTAGCTAGCTTCTTCTCAGGCAAGGCAGGCAGAGAAGGTGGTGATGGTGAGGAATGTCTCACAAGCCAACTCTATATATATGCACAAACTTGATGAGAAAGCAATTAAAAAGGAACTGCAAAAGTAAAATATATATTTTATATATAGTACAGTTATCGTAGTCTAATATTATTGTTCCGATGGCCGGGAAGATATGCCTACTACATAGTGAACTAATTCACAAGTGGTTCAACTTTTTTGTTGGCATCCTACGTTCCATGAAGCCATTTTAATTTGTGTCATTCTGTCACATATATGATCATTAGTCAATACGCGAAGAGAGAAAAACGTACGTCAGGACGGAATCAGCATTATTCCATTCTACTTTCTACATTCGTCAATCAACATAGGACAGCAAACTTGCAAGATCCATTTAACGTCACTAACATTAATTAAGATAGTTCAAAGCTAGGAAGCTTATAAAAGAAAAAAGAAATGTTCTAAAGCTAGGATTGGAGTCATGTAAACTATGAGTATAATATTTTTTTAAAAGACGAAAATATATATATATATATATCGATCAATTTAGTGCTTGTTAACTTTTTCATCTTTCAACAATTAAAATAATTTCTATCTTTCAAGGATTGAATAGTTGACGTCTAATCTTTCATTCAAGCCTTTCCAATTCTTGCGTCCGAGCTATGATTGCTGTTGTAACAACTACTAAGTAACCAAGTCTGAAACCCCACCCTTTAGCTAACGGATATTTGCTATTACTTCAACCACGTTATCTCAATAAATTTATAATTTGTTTAGAAAAAAAAAAAAAAAAAGGCTTACAAATGCTAAAAAAAAATGTTAAAAAAAAGTGAAAAAAATTAATAAGTGTTACCACATGCACCTTACTGTAATTTTTAATAAAACCACTTCTAGTTATTAACTTGTTAACTAATATTCTTAAGACACGAGATCTTTTATTCATATACGACTTTGTAATATTATACACAAATTTATAATTTTCAATTATTTAAAAATTATAAGTTTATGAAAAAAATTACAAACTTATCAATAAAAATTACAATTTCATAAATAGAAATGCTTCAAATTTATTGAGCTATAGTATGATTTTTCTTTGGAGTAACAAAATGAATCTGTAATTTTAATTTTAGTTTTTGAATTTTTTATATATTATTTTTTCTAACCCAAATTATTTTGATAAGTGCTCGTTTAATATCCACCGTTTAATGGGAAATAGACTTGTCTGTCTTAAAGGTCTTGATTAGCATCATGATCACCACATTCTGGCGGGCAGAAAAGTTTATTTAAGTTTACGTTCAGTGTTGTGCTTTACTACACTTTACAACTCTTGATTAACAATAAATGAAAGAAAAGAAAACTAGGATAAAAAAAAAATTAATATTATAAATGACAAACATATTTAATTTTGTGATTTCAAACAGAAACACGCAGCCTTTCAACACATGTGTGGTGGTGGGTCGACATAGATATGTCAAAGTAGTCTCGTCAACCATAAATCTTGATACTGGAATAAAATCGGGGGTTACAGTCAAACTAGTACTCTCAACCATAAATGATGATACTCTTTTGCTGTAAATCAATAAAGTTTCTTAGAAGAATAAAATCTGGGGTTACTAATGCCTGTGTTCTGGGACTAGCTTAAAAACCGTCCACCAAATGTTAGAAAAGTCAAGAGAATCTCGCATCAAGCAATAATTCTTGGGTTTATTTGTAATATAATTTAGGATATAATATGTTTTTTTTTATTTAAATTTGATTTTTGTTTTGATTAATTTCATTCTTAAATTTCATAAAAAAAAATATTAATAATAATTTTTGTTCTTGTTCACATTAAATTTTTTAATTTGTAAAAATTGATGATAAATATCAAAAGATTTATAATAATTTATACATTTTATTTAATCAATTTAATTTATCTCCTTATGATAAAAGACAAAAGTCATTATTTTTAAATAAAAAAAACTAAATTAATCAAAATTAAAATACAATACTAATACAATTTTTAATCTATAATTTATGTATTCATGTATTTATGCCTAGTTACGCATAGCAGACCACATGCACCAGTAGTCTCATTCGTATAAGTAGACATGTAGTAGCTATGTAACCGAAAAAGAGACACGTAGGAACTATATAATAAACAATTAAACACTATTAAAGTGCACTATATATACTTAAAGTACATCTTGTAGGTAGGCATGAATTACGATGATGTCTGTCTCGTACCCTCAATTATTCGAATGAAATTACAAACAACCTTGAAATAAAAAATATCTAGAGTCGGTTTGTTTAGTCTTTCTTTTTTTAGCAAACAATTACTTCTTTCTATAAAATAGTCATTTTTTTAGTTTTATATGTGTTTGTGATAATTTTTTTAAATGATCAGAAATCTTATTATAATCAGAAATTGTTTTAAATAGCTTATCATAAAATTAATTTACAAATAAAATTTTTTTATTATTGTAATTAAATATAAATTAATTTTTGTGTTTTTAATCTTTAGAATAATCATTAGATTATTTTATATCAGAATTTTTTTTTTAATTTTAAACAAACTGACCTTATTATTTCTAATTAAGCAATTCAGCTCCGATTTTCATATTTGTACATAGGGATGAAATAAGTAATTTTTCGACGAAAGTGTGTAGTCTAAATGATCTGCATCACGCCAAAGTCAAATCAGAATTATTTGTTAAATAAAAAAGTTAAAACCTTTTTAAAAATCAATTTAGTTAAAACAAATAATTCCAGACTAGTCAAAAAAATCTAAATGACGAAGGTTTGTAAATAGTAGAAAAATAGTAAAATAAATCTTTGAACGTATGTGACAAGTATAGGTTGCGTCAAATAATAAAGTATAAATAAAGTATGTTCTTCCCACGAAAATTGATATAATTATCAATTACTAATATAAAAAACATTTGACCAATGTCATTAAATTGGGGTAAACGGTAATAAAGTTTTATATTAAAAAGAAATAAAAATGTTATGGCAACTTTTACTAAAGTCGAAAATTTAGAAACTGATTAGGGCAAAAATCCCTTTCCTTGTCACGTTATATGCAAATAAATTGACACCCAATATATTGAATCCACATCCCGTGTAACTTTAATTCTAGTAAGTCAAATGAATCTATTTATGACCAATACTCAACTTACTACAAGATGTGCCATAGTTAGGAACAAAATGATGAATTACAAGAAAAGTGAATTAGGAACACAGACTTTATGCAGCCAGTACAAAATCATAGGTTATATGCAGCCAGTACAAAATCAAAACACTTGATCCCCTAAAATAAAGAAACGACCACACTTGGCTACTGTTAAAGGTATGACAAAATTAATTTCCTCTATATATGCTAAGGAATGCTATAACATTGCAAAATTGAGCTGCTGTAATTCTTACTACCAAGCCACGGTCCTGATGTACACCCATATTTCAACAAATACTACAGAATAAACTTTGGCAGTTTGGCTATAGTCCCCACCATCAGCATCATTAGAGAATTTGATAAGATTAGCGTGATGCCAAAGGATGCCAAGAACTCAAAATACGGTTGAATACAATCCACCCAATTCCTAAAAGTGAATGAATTGACTTTGCCAAATAATTCCACGAACCCATCAAAGGATGCCAAGCTATCACACAGAGTTGAAGGAGAGCTTCAAACATTAACATGCGCCACCAATCAAAAGACAATTTGGAAAATGCTAAGTCTACCAAAACCTTAACTTCCCGTACAAGTTATTAAAATTGTAGTACATTAAATAAAATAAATGCTTATTTTATATAAATAAAATCAATAATACATAAATATTTCTAAAGATATAAACTATATTATAATTAAAATCTTTAATAAATATATTTTTGAACATATAAATCATTTATGTTGTGATATATTATTACTTTTAATTTCTTATAATAACTATACAAAATATTGAAATTTAAGTTAGAACTATAAATATTAAAAATGATACATTGAAAAAGATAAGAAGATAAATTAAATCACTCAATTGATATTAAAAACATAAGAGAATATATTATATGTATGTTAGAACTGTATTTAAATTTTAAAAATAAAATATATATTTAAAATTTATTTCTAATATTTAAATACAACTTGTTAAATTGTTTAATTGATATTAAAAACATATAAAGATGTATTAGATACATATTAGGAGTGTATTTGAATTTTTAAGATAATATATATATATTTAAAACTGATTTTTAATATTCAATTACAATTTATTAAACTATAGCGATATAAAAGGGTATGTCATAAACATGTTACGAGATTGAAATTCACTATTTCATAAAAGATTATTCAAATGAAAATGAATGTGAGAAAAAATGGGGAGAATGGAGACTTAAAGAAGTAAATAATTTATTCTTGACTAATATTTTATGGATTTTGGTTGTTCAACTATTTTTTATTTTAATTTTTAATCTTTATCATCAACTATCTCTGTTAGATGATGACATTACATTTATTTTAAACGTAAAATATGCTTTTAGTCCCTAAATTTTTTTATGAATTTTGTTTAGTTCATCAATTAATATTTAACCGCATTTAATCCTTCAACTATTTTTTTCATTTTATTTTTATTAGTTGAGAGACTAAAAAAAAATAATTAAAGACTAAGAAAATATTTTTTTCCAAAAATATACGAAGATTATTCAAAACACCATTACTCAAGAATTTCTAATTCCTTAAATATATAATTCCAAATTTGATTAAGTAATGAGACCAAAAGTTATTAAGATCTCACATGATGCTTTCTTTCTAAACATGGATACTATAACAACCAATCTTGTAACGCCCAATTTTATTATTATTATTATTATTATTATTATTATTATTATTATTTTTATTATAATTAATTACTACCAGAGATAGTGCACGAATAATTATTTATAGTGTAACGATTCTAGAGAGTTACAATTTATTAATAATACGATAACTATCTCCATACAATACTTTTATAACAAGTTCTCATTTCATAAAGTAAAAGTCATATACTATTTCAAGAGGTAATACAAATTTCTTGAAACAACATTCTTTTTCTAACTGGCTCTAATCTAATCGGACGCTTCTGAGTACTCTAGTCTTTTCTATCTTTTTCTTAATACAATACTTTCATAACAAGTTCTCATTTCATAAACGTAGTGTTTTAGTCTTTTCTATCATCAACTCTTATCTCACCTTTCGTACCAAAATAGAATTTCTACATCGTTGTTGGACCCTTCGTTGTCTCCTTTACTACTAGCTCCAAGAGGACTTAGACGAGTATATCATTTAATATACAATTTACAACTTTTTGGTTAACGACCGCGAATACATATCCTGACTGGTACTTGGTTCAGAGTACTCTCAACCGAATCTTAGTAATGTTCCACTTTGTCGGGGACGCCAAGCCGGTAATGTGACACCCTCTTTTCTCCAAACGGTTCACAACTTGACACTCTATCTACCCTCAAGGTCTCACTAGAGCCTACGTACATTCCTCAAGTACCTTATGTGGTCAACCATTGCATTCTCCGTCTTAAATTCTCACTCGATAGGTTTTTTTTTTATTATTTATCTATCAACCTTATCTTGTCTGTCACTTCTGCTATTTCTTTTATAGTGGTACTGATATGATATCAAAATTTTTAACTGAAAATATTTTATTTGTACATCATAATCATCCTAGATTGTATCATCATAGTCTGAGCATATCTCAATTCATTGTCTATCCTATGGTTCAACAAGAATTTCTGTCACTTAATGGACAGTTTAACATATATACATATATAGTTCTATTCCACAGGTCATAGAATAATGCAATTTACATTTATACCTTCACTTAAAATATTTAAACGCGTAACCTTGACTGATTGTAATCAATCACATATTTTCCTACCAAGAAATAAGGCAAGGGTAAAATAGTCATTTTCTAAATTAGATGACCTATGGGATATTCCTATCTTTGTTTACCACTCCCAATATTTTATGTAGTTATCCATGTATGATAATTTTATTCTTTTTGGCTTCAGAGGGTTTCAATAGGGAAAAATTAAGTTTTCCTAATGTAAGGGTATTTTAGTCATTTTTCATAAAATATGATTTTTTCTAAGATTTTATTTTCACAAATCTTCCTTCATTACTTTATATGTAGGTTTATGGGGCTTATCCATATAATTTCCCGTATTCATAAAGCTAAAATATAAAATTATTGTAAGACAAGGGTTTTTTTGAAATTTTTGAAAATAATTTAAATTTGTCAAATTTTATGAAAAATATTTGTCTTACACTTTTTACCAAGCTTAAAACTATCCTAAATGGGCAAAGGAATAAAATAAATTAAGACATAAAATGTTTTTCTTAACTCTTTTTTTTTACTATTTACACCCCCTTCTTTTTAAAACTATTATTTGCACTCTTCCCTCCTCTGTTCATCTTCTTCTTCTACTGTTTTCGAACCAAAGAGGACTCGAATTTGTTTCTGCTTCGAGGGAGCCTCTTTTACTGAACCAATGCCACAAAAATATTACTAATGTTATTCCAAACACAAATTTACTAAAATAACGGCGGCGCTCCGATGGGCATGGCTTCCTCTTGATTCTGGGAGCGTTTCCTTGATTTATTGGGACAGACACATTCAGATGTGACTACAAAACTAATGAGATAAGAATGGTTCATAGAGAGTGAAAAACCAGAGAGAATTTAAGGGTATAAATCGTGTTTCTCCTCTCCTTTGGTGTGAGCTCGAGCTGACGTTTATAGCCCTCATTCTGATCGATTGTCTTCACGTGCACGCTTTGCAGGGAATGGGCATAGGGTTAGGTTGCAAAGAGCAGGCCATCGAGTCCTAGCTGAGCCGCTATGAACTTGGGAATGGCATTGTTCAGAGTAGGTCGTACGAAGGCGATGATGGTGACTAGGTATGGGCTTCCTACATGGCAGCGCACCATTCGCGTTTTGGCATTTGCAATTATACTTCTTATAAATTTTATTAAATGAGTTAAGTTCTCACCGAACGCAGCCTAGCTCAGCGGTTAAGACCCTGAGCATAGGGATGTCAAGTCCCCCTTTCGACCCTTGTTGAGGCGCTTCTGTTTTTTTTTTTTTTTTCTGTGTCGTCAAAACGCAATGTTTCATGACGCGGTTGGACCGTCAGCCCAAGTGGTCCGCCTTTCCAAACCCAACTCGCCTCACTACTCCTTCTTCTTCCCCTCTTTTTCTTCTTCCCACTCCCCTCTTCTTATTTTTATTATTTATAGATTTTTGTTTTTAAATCTCTTTAAATTCATTTTTTTATCTTTTTAAATTCTAAACAAATTTCAGGAATCTCATATTATATTTGTTTTACTGAAATTAACTTTTTTTTTTATAAAAATTAATTATTTTGTTACAAATTAATTTATTTGGTATAATAATAATTACTAAATATTTAAAATTTTATTTAAATTCCAAAAAATTGATATTTTAAATCTTAGTATAATTATATTATTTTTTTCATCTTCTTAAATTTTATTCTTTCCTTTTTATTTATTTATAGATCAATCATCTCTATGTTTATTATTTCTATTAATTTCCAAATCTTATAAATTCAAAATTTATACTCATCCTTTCCTTTTCTAATTATTATTTACTAATTCATTCCTTTAAACATTCACACACATCCTATGATAAAAAATAAACCGAGATCAATATTATATAACAATTTGGGATGTTACAAATCTCAATTCTAGTTTACATTCAATTTCCCTATCATAATACAATCATTAAATCAATATTAACATCCAGTAAATAAAGAAAAGCTTAAAGCACAAAAAAAAAGCACAAATACCATAAATAAATTATATTGAATAAGAAAATAAAATTACATAAAAGTTTAATTTAGCAAATTCATTAATCCTAGTCTATGACAGTTTATTTACAGGTGCTATAACATACAGGATCTATTTGATTAACTAAAATATATGATACTAAACAGTACGAGTATGTTTATCCCACATTTAATTTAAAAATAATAGATCATGGGACAATACAAATTGAATGGGAATTGACAAAACAAAAAAGATAGTAAGAATAGGATGGACTACCATGATAAATTAATCTAATAATTATAGAATTGTCTACAC
Organism: Pachyrhizus erosus; assembly: GCA_026544285.1. NCBI lineage: Eukaryota > Viridiplantae > Streptophyta > Magnoliopsida > Fabales > Fabaceae > Pachyrhizus > Pachyrhizus erosus. Next base: position 34,953 of record JAMLFT010000216.1, read on the forward strand.
CAAATCTCATCCAATCCCAACAACTCCCCTCCTAAACCAATCCCTTGTACTATCATTTGCCACCACCAAAGGCAATTTATGGCAAGGACGTTCGAGTTTGAAAACATTCAACCAAAGATTCCAACATCATTGACTATTTCACACCCAAACCCTTCCTCTCTACACCACTATGTCGAAAGGGAAGCCAATTTCAAAGTTAACGCAAAAAGATGAAGCAAAACTTGAAAAACCTATGTGAAAAGCTCATTGACTTTTCCTCTAACATGCATCATAGCCCATTGATCGTTAGCCACACCAACATCAATGAAGCTAGCAAATTTCAATGATGGTTAGGATATGGATTATTGTTACATGAGTGTGACTCCATCTATGCGATCTACCTTCACCCGCATCAACATCAATGACACTAGCAAATTGTTATAAAGGTAAAGGTTTGGATTGTCACTTTATAAGTATGACTTCATTTATGCAATTTTCCTCCACCTTGAATTTTTACACTAACCTAATCCTAAGATTAGGTAAAAGAAAATATTATGCTTGTGCTTGTCTTTCTACTGTTTATGGAGAAAAGGGAAAAGGGAGATGGTGATGGCGATGAGAAAGAGAGAAAACTAGAATAAAAAGGAAACCAAGATGGAGAGGGTGTTAGCAAAGGAAAAGAGTGAAGCAATGGTGAGACTAGTTGAGACTAGGGATTCGAAAAAGAAGGGGAAGAATAGAGTGGAGGAGAGTTTATGGGTCAACATGATGTTTATGGTAGTAATGGGTAGAGTTGGGTATACAAGCATACTTGTCCATTTGAACTCGCATCTGATTAAGCATGTAAATCATATAATTCACTCATTTAGCCCATAAAATAAATGGTCTTCATTTTATGAAACCTGCAACCATACTGCATAATTGGCGAATTTACAAGCCAACTCACAACTCATAATAAAAAATAAGAGTATAAAAAATTAAAACAAAAGTTAAGTTTGAATATGAAACTCTAATTATTTCATAACTTTAAGTTCAAATTTATGTGAAGCCAAATTTAAGCCTTAAATTTTGTCTTCTATAGCCCTAATTATTTAGTAGTTTTTTTAAAAAAAATCTCAACTTATTAACCATATCATTACATAATATAGCAATATAAAGTTTGATAATCATAGACAAAAATAATAATAATATAATATTATTCACTCATAAAAAATATAATATTAAAATAAAAAAGACTAAAGTAATATAAAACATAGTTGTATGTTCTTCAAGTCTCTAATATACTAATTAAAAAATTATTTTTTAAAATTAAGTAGTAATTATGCAGATAGCCCATAAAGACCACACATTAAATAGTGCGGGCTAAAAAAATCCGCTTCTTAAATAGTTTAGTAAAATTGAAGGCCATTACCTACGAAGATTACATGTTATATAGTTTATCCATGGGCCAAAACTTAAACGCCCCGCTCTAGTAATGGGTGGTGATTGGGTCATAAAAGGGAGGAAAAGGTGAAGGTGAGAATGAAAGAAGAAAAAAAACAAACATTGTCACTGAAGGCGATTTTTCGCAACAATGAATGGTAGCTTGAGGAATTAGTGGGAAAAGGTTATGGGATCTAGTGTGGAGTGGTCTTTAATAGCAAAGTAATCTAACGATTCTAAATTATGGTCCATCATAGCCTTGCTCTCTATATTTACTAAAAAATGGGACAACTTTTTGTCTTAAGGACAAAATATCGAAAGAAAAAAATCTTCACTTCACTCTCTTCTCTCTCCCCCACTCTCTTCAAAATTGTTTCAACTTTCAACACATGCAAAACCGTCGTGATTGTTTCTCAACAACTTAAAATGAGCAATGAGTCATGTGTAAGAAGCTATGTTAAAAATTTAAAGGAAAAAATTTGTCATTTATAATGGTTTTACTTAACTCAGGCACGATTGTTCCTAATGAATGATACATATGGTCTCTGCAAAAAAATGAACAAAAATATGTTAACTTTTATGATAACTTCCTATCCTTTTAAAAACTACATATATATACTTTTTCTTTATCACATAATAGATGTAACACAATGTTTTAATTAAATTGTAAAAGAAACTAAATTTAATTTATGTTATGAATAATTGATTTAGTATAAATGTAATAAGTTAATTATGTGTTTTTAAATCAATTTATAAGTTTATTGTGGTTGGATTTCATGGTTGGGCATTAAGTAGGAAAATAGGTGAACAAATATGTTTAATTCGATCTTAATGAGGGAAAAACCTTGGAACTCCAAAAGCCCTCAAAACCTTCTTTTTCTCCTAAACCTCACAAATCAAGAAGATTATGAATCTTTCTTGGCCACCTTCTCTCATTTCTTCTCCCAAGACAGCCTCAAGTTAGAGAAGTAGAATTCCACCCTCACTTACATACTTTCATATAATATAAAGCTCTAGAGAGAATCCATTGTAGTAATACCTTCTTTATTTTCCCAATTTCCTTTCCTTCCTATATTTTTCCTTTCCTCTTAAGTTGAAACATCATGTGATTTTAATCAATTAGAGTTACTTTTAATTTGTGTTTATCCTTAGGTTGTAGTGTGTCATAAAGTAATGGTGGAAAAATTTTCCCTTGTACCAAAAATTTTCTCCTTTCTCATCCTTTTTGGACAACTCAAACTTAAAGTCACCCAAAGTAAGGGAAGCTCAACTTATATATGTGTTTTGTTATTATGCATGAGCATAAAAATTCTTTGTGAATAGGTTATAATGTATGAAAATGGATGCTTAAGTCAATTAGGGGTTGAGTTTGAAATTATCATTTTGATTGTTTGATGAATATTAATGAAGAGTTGTAATTTTTATATTTTAGTACACTTTATTGACAACACAATATGGGTAATCAGATTCATAGTTAAAGATAAATACACTTGTTTGTTGAAGCATTACTTCAACTTGACATATGATGAGTAAGACATTAAGACATATATTTTAGTATATCTAGAGAGAAAGAGCAAAAATCTATAAGTGTATATTGTGAATTCTGAACATTTATTGCAAAAAGAAATTACCAAAATAAAATATTAAAGAGAATAAAGTGAAATAATAAATCAATAAAGAAATAGTATCCTAACTTATTTTTATTTTCTCGTATGTAATTATATTTTAAAATTAAAATAATACAATTTTTATTAAAAGGATTAAAATAATATTATAGCATGCATTGATACAATAACAATGTGTTTAGTATAATAGGAAAGAAGAGAAGGGGAAAGAAAGAGGAAAAAAATGCGATGATTTTGGGATTAGTATTTGGTTTGGTAAAGTAGAAAAATAGAGAAATAATAGAAATAATAATAATCGGCGAGACCGCAAAATAATTCATATTCAAGGAAGCGCAGAAAGATGTGGAAATGACGTTGGCCTCGTGGATTAATCGATTTTTTTTCCTTTAGTAATCAATTACGTTGGTTTGTACCTTGCCAATCTCCTTTCTATTGCTTTGTTTCTTTATTCTTTGGTATGATAAGCATTAGTTTTTAATAGGATGGTCTGATAAGTATAATAGTTTTAGAGGAGGAGGAGCAGGCGCAAGATGACGACCATGATAAAATAATATTATTAATAATTGTTATTAATAAAAATAAATATATATTTTTATTTTTTCACACAACCAAACAAAACATAAGTACTGGATAGAGTAATAATTATTCATCGCCATTTACAAAACTTTAAGGCACCTGCTGTAACTATTGTCCTACACTTACTTCACATAGACCCTTTAAAGACTTCTATTCCTACAAGTCTCTTCCAGTACACCACCATGCAACACTAATGCACAATAAGCTACTTTTATATAAAGCTTAGTTTTGTAACATCATTGTCAATAGAATCGGTTATTAACAAAGATTTTATTTTAAAACCATTTGAAATCGATTTTTTAACTTGTCATCCTGTTATCCAACTGTAACCATCCGTGAACATATTTTTACTTCTCAATCTATTGAGTTTGGGCGGTAAAAAAAATAAAATCATGCTTAGAAATCATGATTTTTAAGAAATATGAGTCTTAAAAATTATAATTACGAAAAATATCTAAATTTTTTTTTAATTGATCATAAATATTTTTTAAAATATTTATATTTATAAAGAGTAATATTTCAAAAAATTTAATTATTTATCATATTAAATAATTTAATAAAATTAACATGATATTTTTATCATAAAAAATAAAGTGTAAAAAGATAGATTTTTAATCTCTTCATAAAAAAAATTTAGTTAAAAGCTCAATTATAAAATAATTCCTAAACTCCTAAATATGTTAGATTTCTGATAATAATTTTTAAAATATACATACTAATCATAAAATTTTAACATTTTTAGCTTAAAATTTCGGAAATATTTAAAAGAATTATCTTATCAAACATTCAGTTAATTAAACATAGTGTTATGAGTAAACACCTAACATTGGAGGTCAAACAATCAATGTCTAATTAATGTTGAGTTACTAGAATTCAGCACCTCAAAAAAATCTACAATTTTTTGCAAAAATTTAATAAACCATCAAATTGGCTTTTAAAAATATAAAATGTTAAAATCATGTGATTAAATACACACAAAAAGAAAACTAAATTCGAAAGCTAAATTTCCTTTAATAATTCCTAAAAGTTAGTTGTAAGAGCGTGTTTCAAAATCACACAAATACATTAATAGAAATATGGCCTTGATAAAAATCACACAAATGGACTGAGCCTGGCCCAACAAGAACAGGAGCAATTCTGACACAGAACATGCGCTCGCAAGTTTTGGACATGAACAGAACACAACAAACACTATTCGAACTTTAGCACTTTTGATTTGGACTTAAGCATAGGTTTATGTATTAAAGTTCACGCTTATTGATAGTTACTCCTGGTGACGATCCTGTGTATGCAATAACATTTTGGGATGGGCTGGGTTGACAAATCGCAACGTGTTTTGTTTTTATATATAAAAAATATTTTTTAGAAATAAATTAAAATATAATGTAAAAATACTTTTGAATTTAAATGAATAAATAATTAAGAAAATCAGATAAAATTAAAAGAAGAGAGCTGTTTGAGATAATTAAAAAACATATTTTTGGCCAACTATACAGACTTAAATACAATTATTATGAAAAAAAATGTTAAAAATATCTAATTGAGACAACGAGGAAAATAACAATTTTATAATTAAGAATTTTACTTTATTTGGTTGCAGTGTCAATAGAAGAAAAAGAAAGAAAAGAAGAGGAAGTAATTTCCCTTGTTTGATTCGTACATATATGAGGAGAAAAAGAAAAATTTAGTAAATCTTATGTCAAAATTGGTTCCTTTTTAATTTGAAAAAAAAAAAAAAGTGTGTGGATTTGAGTTAAAAGAATAAAAATATCTATTAATAGTAAGATATTGCTAAATTTGTTTTATTTTTAGTAATAAAATATTTTTTAATTTACTATTATTATATTAATTCATTTTATATCTTGACTAGATTTTTTTGTATTATTGAGATCATGTTTTATGTTTTTCATTTTTATTTAAAAATATTAATGTCATTTAAAAATAAGAAGTTTCATTTCTTCTCATTTATTAGCCAATAAAATCTCATTTTTCTATCACTTTTACGAATCAAATCAAACATACTGCATATAATAACTCATTTGTGAAGGAAGGGGAGTGTTGATGTAAAGAAATTCGTTAACTTATCATTTGGCAAGAGCTGGTTGATTCAAATTGTGTTGCGTGTTGATGACATTGCATTCACTATTCAATTCTTGTGCTAGCCTATCTAAGAATTATGAAGATGAGTGAACTACTCCTCTGACAAAGACAATGAGGAAATTCCTGTTTCCTGATGCCAGTGTGCGTGTTCCAGTTCCGCAGTTGGAGGTAATGACAGTGACAATGCTAGGTACTACATTACTCTGGACAACACCAACTCAATGTTGAAATCTTGATAGTTTGAGTTTAATTATACTGGAAGAGAACTTGTTAACAATGTACTTCAGTTAGTAAAACAGTTATGATTAGTTGGATCGGTCATTGATAAGATAATCAGTGTCTGTCTATTTGAATCATTAATTAATTAATTATGAGATCAAAATCACTCAGTAAATATATGAGTGTAGAAAGTAAAATAGTGAGTTGTAAACAGTGTAACAGTGGTCAATTTCATTGTCTTCACGGCTACGCTAGCCAGTAGCTACGTGTTTATTTTCATATATATATTTTGTTAGCAGAGGATAAAAATGGTTACCAGCTAAGCTGGGAATGAGGAATAAAGTTGGAGTGTGTAATTTATTTAGGTAAAGTGGAATGAATCTGTACCTTGTAAGTTTCGTAGGGTTAAAGAGTAAAGACGTTGGTATTTGATTTGTAAGAGAGAGAGAGAGAGAGAGAGAGAGAAAGAGATGATATCAAAGAGGGACCAGCTCACATGCCCACAAAAAGACACCCCCTTTCTCTTTGTTTGTTACACTTACACCATGGCATTGGATGGGCCTTTTGAGGAAGTTTCTTTGTAGCTACTTCTGCTGCAAAGTTTGGCTGGGAAAAAAAGAGAAAGAATTTTGTATTTCTGGTATCTGGGAAAGCTACTTTAATTTCTCCCTGGTCACCAGCACCATCACCCACTTCCCACTTTCATGCTACTTAACAACAACCAACTCTCTTCAGATACAAATATACTAGTACTAGACTACTAGTACCTTTCATTCCATTCGACAACTCATTATAACATTATTTATTTATTTATTTATTTATTTATTTATTTATTAAATTCAATCCATACAGAAGAGGTGTGATTAATGATGTGGAAAAAGTCCAACCCCCAGTTTCTTAGTCAAATGAACCTTCCGACTAAAATTCAATATTGTGAGGCATAATAGACGGCTGAAACACTCCAATTAAATAAATTGCCAATTGCGAAGCCACTTAGGATTCGTTTAATTTAGTTTTTGTTTGCATGATGAGAGAGAAAGGGATAGGAAACCAACAAATTGGGTTTTGTTTTTTCAAGTGGAGATGGTAAAGATGAATGCAATGCAACCTTGCTTGCGGTCACGGGTGGGATACCCATACCCATACAAGTGATATTTAATTAATTAATTAAGCTTCCGTCAGGAAACAAGTAAATTAACTCAAGACAAGGACGCATTTCCTCTTACAAGTACATGACATGACACCCACTCTGTATAATGTCTCTTAAACAATTATTAGCTAGTCATGTATTTGTTAGTTTAAATCATAAAAATGATTTATTTATTTCTATAACTTTGTTTTGAAAGAGAGGCAGTGAAGAGTGGCTCATATATTATTCCTTTGCCATTTTGCAAAGTTTGGCTCTCTGGGTTGACAAATATTTGGCTTAAAAATCAAGGAACTTCCTTATTTCAAGTGCCCAATCACAAAAGCAAAGGACCACATTCTCAAGGCATCTTTATGCGTCCAACATTAGAATTGAAAATAAATAAATAATACCGAGGTCAACTTTGAAATCAATGGAGACTTTTGAATTCCTTTTGTTCTAGAAAATGTGCTCATTGGACATCGGTTACTTGTAGTCTTATTTATTTCAAAGAAAATTACATACATATATATATATATATATATATTATTTTGTACTATGTTTTACTCCACATCAACGTAAATATCGACCGGCTTATAAAATGTTATTTGTCAGCTATATATACGTACGAGACTAATTTTATACATGAGACTGCCTCCACTCTTCAAACGTATCCAAAATCAAATTTCGTAACCAAATCAATAATTTTAATTAGTATCAACTTTTGAGTTTAATTTCCATGTAAAAAAAGTTATATTGTGAACCATCGGAACAGTAAAAAATAAAAAATAATCATAAAAAAAAAAAAAACACGCAGACGCACGCACTTGTATAAGGGAATCTAACAATCCAAAGGGCAAAGGCTCATCTTTAATCTTTGTGGCTTTTTTATTACACATGGTGCAAATGCTCTGATCCTATACTAATGAAAGTGAATTGCGTATGATTTGCGTACAGAAGCTGATGACGAGTATGATTTAACCAGGGACTTTCAAAGACAACAAATGATGCCTAAAGAAAATTTTCCTCTGAAACGTAAAACAAGGCATCATGCGTCAATGGTTGACGTAGAGGGTGAGGTGTCACGCACCGTTTCTTGCTCAACATCAGTTTCTCATTTACTTTATTTTTACCTCTTTAGTCTTTCCAGCTAAAAGAGGTATACCACTAATTGCAGTTTGCACTCCCCAACTGTTAGTTTAGAGAATGTAAACTAAGTTTTATTGATGTTTGGCAAAATGATTCGGCTGTTTTGGGTCCTAAACCATATTTTGAGTATAAAAAAAAATTACTTTTTTAATAGACCAAAACATAATTTATTAATTATAGTTCAAACTTGCACACCTTTATTTGTTACTTGAATGTAACCTTAAGCGTAAAAAATTAGTTAAACAAATTACTTTAAAAATTGAATTGAAATTAATAAATAAATAATATTTATTTCTATATTTACATAATATTTATTATTTAATAAGTATAATATTTTATTTTTTATTTTATATATTAGTTAGATACTTAAGCTCGAGTGATTAATTGTATCTAAAATTATCATGTTGATGTGTGTTTATATAAGTATTTTTAAATTTTATATTATCCAACAAAAAAATTAATCCAACATGTTAGTCTATAGAGTTAATGATTGTACAATGACAAAAATATATGACTTAAATAATATTTTATTTTTTAAAAAATAAGGTGGATTTTTTTAATCTTTTAAAAAAATTATTTTAACTTTAATCTTTTAAATAAAATTACTTTTAATTTTAATTTTTAAGAAATATCATTAAATAACCTAACAACAACATTAATAATACATTGACTTTTCATATTTCACAAAATAATCACATATAATTTTTATGTTAAATTATGTTTTTAAATTTTTTATTAACTAGATTAATATTATACATATAGAAATTTAAAAATAAAATTAATCAAAAAATTATACATAATTATTTTGTTAAACTCTTTAAAAACATAATAAGTTACTAAAATATCAAAATGGTTGTTATGTCATTAGTTAATGTTGTTATTTTAAAATCAAGATCAAAATCAAAATTTTTAAATCTTTAAAAGACCAAAAAAATAAAAATAAAAAATATTTTATTTTGTGGAGATCAATAGATTATTTAAAAAGTAAAATACATTATTAAAATAACAAGGGTAGTTATTTTTGCCCAATAAAAAATATAACAAAGGAAAGTAAATTAATAGGACAAGAAATAGTAAAATACATTTTTAAAAAAAAACACACTTTAAAAAACATTATAATTGTAAATATACTGACAATACATCTAAACAGAGTTAAAGAAACTTGTAAAGAGGGAAAGCTGGAAAAGAAAAGAAGAAAAAAAAGTGAATTTAAACCACCAAAGTTCGACGGAAAATAAGATGAGAGCTGAATAAAGGATGGGAAGAGTCCCGCTCCAGCATTGAGCAATACCAAAATTCCAAAAGCTTTTTCATATAAACGATTTCCACTGAAAAACATTTTTTACTCAAAACACAATAATTGCAACCTTTGACGTTTCTATTGTACTATTTTAAATCCCCAATGACAAAGCCCACACGCAAACTCCTTTGACCCTATAGCAATAGGGAACTAAAAATGGGAAAAATCAGAGCCGCAATGTGGCATACGAAACCCTTTTTCCCTACTTATATCATATGCAATGCAAGTGGGCTCACAATATTTTGCTTGTGGGAATCTCATCTCATCCTAATAATAAATATAATCAAGTTTACTGGTTTGCTTGCTTTGTTCACTCGCTTTCTAATTCCCAATTTGGTGCTTCATTTTATATAATTTTTTTTTCTTTTTTTCTTTTTTTCTTTTTTTCTTTTTTTTTTTGAGGCGAACAAGGTTCCCTTCTCCCCACGGAATTAGGCTTCTTCAATTGTCAATGTTTGAGGCTCCAGTTTAACAACAATCTCAACCGTCCCACGTTCCACACCACTCACTCTCCATCCCCCTCTTTTCCTTATTCCATAACTAACCCTTTTGGTTTCCCACTTTTTTCATTATGCCATTTCCTTTTATCGCTTTATCCGTTTTAATCTTACCTTCTTTCTTAGTCTACTTCCGAAAATAATAATAATAATACATGATAAATTGAAAAGGTTAAATCTTAATAAATTTAATTAAAATTAATTACTATTAATTTTTCAATAAACTATTATAACTTTGAACTTAATCATTTAAGATCACCATTTAGTTTAAATAATCAAAACCTTATAAAAAAATTATCAAGTTTACGTTGAATGTTACAAACAGAGATTTTATTTTTTATATTTTATTTTTGGTGAAATGTACAAACACAGATAGGACGGTATTTTCATTTATTTATTCTAACTCTAATTGCACGGGCCAGCATATAATTAGTAATGTTTGATTGACTGAGTAATATGATGGATTATGTTATGTTTTAAGAGTATGTGCGTGTGAGAAATACTTTTATAACGAGCTATTCAATATTCATGTTTATAGAGATGGTTCTTTGAATTGATTAATTTCTTTATTTTCACGTCAAGTGGCTGAATCCATCGAACTTGGGTTGACTCAAAAATCAGATTTGATTTGTTCATCTTCCTCCGTTCAATACCTTTTCATGGGCCAGTTACCCACATGTATTTTTGGATTTGAAGAAAAAGGCAAAAGAAATAAAAATGAATTGATTAGGAATTATGATAGGGTTATAATTGTGATTGAGTTTTATAGGAGAATGGTGAGGGAGAAGAATTGTCCCATGATTTGCATCATGAGATCCAAACAGTGGGACAAGAAGATCAAGGAAATCTTGAAATGGGGCATCATTTGAAGGTACCATATTTGTCTTCTAACCTTAGTCCGACGTGGTTGCCCGTCGTTTTGGAAGCAACTGGGCCCCTTGCCTTTATTCTTTCACCTACCTTTCTCCTATTGTCGTAATCATTTATTAATTCATTTAACCTCATTTTAGTCTGTCTTTTATTTTTAAATACATCTTTCCACCTTTTCTTAAATTTTCTGGTATCTTATTATTAAATTTAGAAAATACTATTTCATTATAAAAACTTATCTTTAGTTTTTTATACTCTTGATTATGTTTCTTAGAAGACGAGTAAAATATACTAAATTATTAAAAAAAATTAAATTAAGTGTACCATATTTCATTATCAAGTTTAAAACAACTTCAGTCACTATAACTCCTTCCCTTTGGCACCTTCTTCATCATTTATCCAAAATAATAATTATTGAGTTAGTTAAACGCACTTTCCCATGCGTGCACCATAATCAATCATTGTCTTTTGAGATAATAATAATAATAATATCTTATAAAATTTTGTATTACTTTATAAAAAAAATTAAATAAACAAGTAAATATATTTAATATTTTAGAAATATAAAACTCATTCAACACTTATTATACAAAAGAAGTAAGATGTTATAAGAGAAATTAGAAATATTCTTATATAAATAGAAATTATGTAATGTCCTTCATAAATTGGTAATGGTGTTTTTAAAAAAAATTAAAAATTAGTTAACATGTGTGTAATAAGTTTTATAATAGTATTTTGATATATTAGTAATTTTATTTAAATTAAGTTAAAACATTTATGTATTCATTATATTTATACTCATTTACATATTAGCCTTCATACAAAAATTTTAACTTTTGGATTTATTACGATAATGTTAAAAAAAATTACACCTGTTGTGAAAATTCTATTTTATAATAATTCTTTAAACGAGACTAACATTTTAATTCGTGTGTAAAATTGATATTATATTTTCAATTATATAAGAGAAATAACAATAAAAAAAAATCTTAATGTACTTCTTACCAAAATGCAAAACCTATTATTACCTTTTTTTAAAAAAAAAATACTTGTTTATTGTGTCTTGTTTGATCTAATCGTGAATAACCTATCATAATAATAAAGTAAAATTTATTTCCTCTCTTTAGTTAGAAATTACTTACCATTACGTACGTCTTTAACAATATAATACAGTTTGCTTAAATTTACATTTCCAAGTTAGAAATTTGGCGGATCATGTACTCGTGAATCAAAATATACTAAAGCATAAATAGGTGAAGATCAAAATGTTATGACAACATATGCACTTTTAGACTTTTCGAATAGAGATATAAATGAGTTAGGGTAATATAAAGTATTTCAATTGGATTCATAAAATGTTTGATTAAATTTGTGTTTTGTTTAATAAATTTAAACATGAAAATTGGGTTAGATTGTTCAAATATATATATATATATATGTGTGTGTATGTATGTATAACAACAAGAGACTCACTAAAACAGAGTTAATAACTCAAAATAAATTTTTGCATTTAAGATGCTTTTATAAACTTTGACGCACTATAAAATATTCACCATTAACGCCATCAAAAGTTTACTAAGTTACAAAATCCAACACTACACTCAACATTAGCATAAACCAAGCAGTGACACCAATGATAAGTTGTTGGAAATTACATTTTAGTGTTGGTCATGTTAAAATAGAAGTTATACCTATTTATAAAAAGGACAAACTAATTTTAACTGTTTGAAGTTGGTGTAAGCCTGATAGACGCTAATTGTATAGTTTTCTTATGGATAAATCAATCTATGTGTTCCTAAATTATTTAAGGATTTTAAATATACTTTGAAAATTTGTAATTAGGTCCTAAACTTTTAAATTATTTTAAAATGGATCCCTTAACATATTTTTGTTAAGATTCCATTTACCAAATTAAAAATTTACAAATAATTTAGGGATTAGTTCACTAGTTTAATTATTTAGTAAGCCTTTGAGTTATTTAAAAAAATAATAATTAGGAGTGTGTTTGATTGGATATTGGTTGTTTTGGTTTTTAAAATTTATTTTATAAAACAATTTTCAATAACTACGTGTTGGAGAGAAGGGTAGAGAAAGAACATGACACAATGTGAAAAAAAAATATGAACAACGGAAAATTGAATGTAAAAAAATTAAAACAACATAAAAATATTCTAATATTTTTACTTTAAAAACTAAAAAAGAAATATTATTTTGAAAAAAATTCAAAAATTTCTCTTAACAAACAAGTTTTTATTTTTAAAAGAATAAAATAGTTTGAAAAATAATAGGAAACAAACATATCTTATGTTTTTGCATTCAACAAAATCTTGGTGAAAATGTGGTTAGAAAACCAATTAAAATATGATTTATAACTTGAGGGACATAATTACAAACTTTTAAAAATTCCTGAATAATTTAAGGTGTTATAAATTAATTTAATCTTTTCTATTTTTAAAGATATAGTATTCAAATGATTAAAAAGAATTGTCATAACACATATTCTTTTCCATGTAATTATCCTCATGCAACTTATATATACAAATGTCAAAGTACACGAGAAAGTAATATAAAAAATAACACAAATATCTTTGATAAGGTCTCATCATCAATTAGTCATCAAAGGAATGGTCATTTAAATCATCATAATAATGTGAATGTGCAAGCATCTTATTCTTTGTGTAGGAGCCTGACTTGCATTCTAGAGTTGTCATGCACTCCATAATATATAAAAAATAATAATAATAAATTGTTCAGCACCACAATTTTCTTCTCAGTAATCATAATCTTTTTATTGACTTTATTGGCCTTCTTTTTAGTGGTTGCAACCTTTTACTCAAATTTAATAGTAATTGTCATGTATTTAAAGAGTAATATTATGAGAGTAGTTTAAATTAATTAAAATTTGATTTATGTGATCATCAAGATAATATAATGTCTGTATGTTTAGGCAAATGCACTCATAAATAAGTAATACAAGTAAACATTTAAAACCCCAAAATATCATCCAAGATGTATTGTTTGAAAGTATTAAGATTAATTAGATCTTAATTATTTAGACAAATGAGAACACTGTGATTGACTAATATATAAATCAAAAAACAAAGAAAACGAGAAAAGAGAGAGAGAGAGAGCAAACGAAGAAAGAGGAAGAAAAATTTCAAAAGGCTTACACAACTAATCACAATTCAAATACGAAAATTCTAAACTATTTGCTGTCACTGGTGAGATGAATAGCATGTAACTTAATTTCTCTATAATACATTGTTTCTTAATTATCAATCACTTATCACAAATCTATTAGCACTCATTGATTATATAATACTAATATTATTTTTCATAACATACGACACCAAATAATAATGTTAACATTACAATTGAAAAAGTTGTAAAGTACCCACAAGTTTATTAATTGAATAAATTGATTTTTCAAAATTCACAAACCTCATTTATCTTATATATTTGTCAATTAATCACATTTCACAAGTTGTTTAAGTAACCAGTTATTAATACATAAAAAAGTCAAATTCTAATACATCGTGCGAAAGGAATAAGATAAATCTGATAGAAAAACTATAAGTTATTTTTAAATTAAAAAATAAATAAATACACAATATCTACCGTAACTTTATTTATAGATTTAGTTAATAATAATTATGAATATATGTGTGTGTGTGAAATATTAACATAAATTTTAAAAAAAACACATTATATAAAAATATGAGTGGAAACAAATATTTTTTCAATATAAACTTGATATTACAAACAAAAGGTTTTAACTCCTTGATAACCCTTGGGGGAGAATACACTGGCTCTTAGAGATAAATTCTAAGAGAATTTTGTTTTTGGCGTTAAAAATGGAAAATGCTTGCTCAAAATTCTTAGTATTTATAATGCATGGTGCAACACCCAATATAATTTGTGTTAAATAAGGTGGATATAAGTGTTACTTTAGTTACATCACGTATTTGATTGTATGCTTCACCGCATGGACAAGTTGTATAACCATGTTAAATATTAGTGACATTAAACAATATTGATTTGTAGAGCATCTAAATTTGCATAGTCATGCTAAATTTAACATAATTATGCTAAATTTTGAACAATCAATCATAATAAAATTGAGTCCAATCATGATAATATCTAAATATTTTTTCATTATATTGTATTTTCATTAGTCACAGAAATATTTTGATTATTGTTGTCTCATGATATTTATTTATTTATTTATTTATTTATTTATTTATTTTATATTTCATCATATGTTGATTTTGTTTAGTTACTCAAAATAAAATAAAAAATTATTCACACTTTTATTTATTATAAATGTTTATATTTTTATAAATAATTATTTATTTTCATAATTAGTGTTAATTATGTTAAAGTAATTAGAACATCCCAAATTTTTTAGTATTACAAATAATCTGTGAGAAATCTTTATTGAAATTTTACAGTTATATTTTGTCTATTTCCTTTAGGATGATTGTTGTTATTGTTGTTTTTTTTCATTATTATTATTATTATTATTATTATTATTATTATTATATTATTATTATTATTATTATTATTATTATTATTATTATTA
>JAMLFT010000217.1:0-50381 GCA_026544285.1 Pachyrhizus erosus
ATAAAAAAATTTCAAAGAGATCTTTTTACAAAAATATTTTCATAAATATTCAACTAAACGTGCCTTTATACTGTTTGGATGAAAGAAAAAAAAATAAAAGAGAAAAAAAATTCAATGTGTAGAAGTAAAAAAAAAATGAGAAATTTTCTCTTTACTTTATTTGTGTGAGTGAAAAAAGAGTGTATAAAATTTTTTTTACTTATGTAGGGAAAAAAGAAAAAGACAAATTAAAGATAAAAATGATATTATATTTTTTAATGGATATCACAAAAAAAAAAAGAGTAATAAAATAGAAATCTCAGCTCCTGTAAAGAAAAAATATCCACACAATTTTTCACCTTCCTAATTTCTATCATGAATCAAATAAGTGTAATAAATTTTTCCTAATCAATCTCTTATCATTTTTTCTCTTATTTTTACCTAAACAAACATAGCATCAATCTCCACAAGATTACATGACCAAAACAATTGTGGATTATTGATTTTATCATATAAAAAAATAATTTTATGATAAAGATTATTTATTTAAATTTATTCAAATCTCAGCCGATTCATTTCCCTCTTCTTTGTAATATTGTATTATCAATTATTAGGCCATTTCTTCCGACAAATCTGGCTCATCTGAAGTAATAGCTGGCGTGAACTAAGTGCGAAAATTCAATTTTCAAATTAGAAATCTGACAGTAACACCAAATTGAATTCCAATAATTCAATTCCCTCCCAAATCAAAAATCTCTAAGCAGCATGAAGAAACACAACCTCTTCAACTAAAATCTCACATTGAGCATCTGAAAGTTCAAAATCCAATTCCCTCCCAAACCAAACTTCTCTACGCAACATGAAGAACCTTAATCTCATCAACATATATCAGACAATGAGCGTCAACAGCTGAAAAAGTTGAAAAAAAAACCCACCAAAAACCCACTTCGCACTAAAACTCAACAATCTTTCAATTCTCAGAAAGAAAAACACGAATCTGAAGTGCCATTTCCACTGAATCGATTAACCAAACCAAGTATTATTGTCCCCATCAATTTCACACCCTTTGTAATCATCTTATGATGTTGGACAATTTAAATAACTAATCAAAATGAATCAATTATTTTTTCACTCAAAATTTGATTACCCAGTTTACAACAAACCAAACTTTCATCATCTGAACCAACATCAAATCATAACATATTTAAATTTCAAGCATGGCCATAATAACTGACACCAATTTGATTCCCATTACATCCCAACTACTAAAAATCTCAAATTTCATAGCTTCAAAATTGAGTACAAGAACAAGCCTTGAGGTTTTATCCCAACCTATATCATAACATATATATTACATTACACTATAGAAAGAAAATTTTGCAGCATCAAAACCGAAACTAAAAATTGTGACCGAGAAAAACACAATTCTACCCTCAGACCAAAAAAAATTATACACAAAATACTAAAAAAATGAGACAAAGATTCAAATTCAAGCACCAGCGGGAGCAGCTCCCATCAGCGCTTTCTTCAACTCCTCACTCGCTTCAATCTCCGTCGATTTCCCGGGAAAATTGCCATAATCCGACGTCGTTTTCTTATCGTTCTTTCTCGAGTTAGGGTTCTTACACTTACCAAACTCCGAACCTCCGCTTCGAACACCGACAATTTCTCGCCGGAGATCCTCCACAGCGCTCCTCAGCAACCCATTCTCCGCCTGGAGAACCTCCATCTGCCGCTTCACCGCGAAACACGCCTCTGCCACGTCAGCACTCGCCGGAACCCCAACCTTCGGTTTATCTCCGGCATTCTTCTTCGAATCGCCGCACTCCATCATGTGCTCCACGCCGATCTTATCCATCACGAGAAACGGAATCTTCTGAAACGCGTTGTTCCCTTTAAACTCCGCCGGAACCCTAACTCCCCACCGGAACTTGACGGCGGCGCGTCCCCGCACCGGCAGCATGGTCCGCGCAGTCACCTCCACGCCGGAGAACATTCCCGCAACGGCGCCGGCGGCGGGGGAATCCACGCCAAGCATCGGAACCTTGGCGCCAGCGAACGACGATTCCATAATCGGCGTTTCACCATTGACATTCTGAACGACGTCGTTTTGAGAGTTGACAGAACCAAACCCCTTCCCGTCGAAAATCGAGGACTGCGTCTTCTTGAAAGTGAAGTCCCCGAAGCGAGGTTTGAAGTGGAGCATGAAGAGCGGGGAACCGGTTCTACCGGGAACGCTGAACTCGCAGCTCATGAGCATGGAGCTCCTAAGAGGGGAACCGAAAGGTCCGGTTCCCGTTTTTACGATGAGCGAAAAGGGGTTTTTAGAATCGTTGGGTCGGTAAGCGACTTTGAGAGAGGGACCAGATTCGAAGAAGGTAGAGAGGTTTAGAGTGAGTTCTTTGGAGTCACCAGCGACTATGCCAGATTGAAAGGGCATACCCAGGATACTCAGAGGAACCTTCGCACGGAAAAGGGGCTTCTGGTGTTCCTCACGGAACTTCAAAGAGGCTTTCATTGTGAGTCAAGAGTTTAAACCCTAGTTTTGATTTGGGGGTGGAAAGTGAAATTGAAATTGAAATTGAAATTGAAATTGAAACTGAAATTGAAATTGGTTTGGTTTGGTTTGGTGAAGGTCTTATAGAAGATAAGTGAAGGTGTGAAGGAAATTTAGGATACTTGACGGAGATTCTGCTTCCAAAATAGTGTTGTGAAAATGAATTTGTAAATTGTGATTTTACGCCCTTCTCTATTACTGTTGGTTGTTGGAGAAGAAGAGATTGTCTGGGGTGTTTGTCTTATTGTAGTGTAGATTGGGCTTTGGGTTTATGTAATCAAAGGATCTTTATGGGCTTATGAACCATAAATATAAATATTTATTCTTATGTAAATAATTCTTTTAATAAGTATATTAAATATAAATTATAATTAAAATTATAATATACTAGCCATTCCGCCTCTGCTTTGCACAGTACAGAAGAGACAAAAATAAAGGAAAAAAAAAATACAGTGGACCCAAATAGCACGTTGAAGTCACATGTATCAGCAGCTGATTGTTTTTATATAAGTATAAATAATTTTTATTTTGATATGGGATTATTTTAATTATTGTTAATCTTTCTAAACAAATATTGAAATTTAATTCGGAATTATAAGTTATAAATTATAAATTATAAATGGCTGATAAAGTGTGAAATGCACTTTCGAAAGGAAAAGCGAGAGGAAATATTTAGAATATATAATTGAGAGAATAAGAGGATTAATTATCGCAGTTTTTAAATTGGTTATTCTAATTTACTAGCAATATATACATACTGAGAGGGAATTGTTTATGTCAATATAATTTGAATTCAAATTAATAACAATAAATAAGAAATAGAAAAAATATATTAATAAAATTAAAATTTATAAAAAAATAATATTATCAAGTAACAAATTAATAAGATAAAAAAATAATTTTAGTTAATTGTCACTTATCATTTTAAAATTTTTATATGATTAATTTAAGATAATTTAATTGACACATAAAGACTAATAAAGTAAATTCATTATAAATTATTTTGTGTCATGAAATTGATTAAAAAGTCTAATAACTCATAATGTTTAGTGATTAATATTAATTAATAATTATAAAATAATTAACACCATAATTTTTTATTAAGAAGAATTATATTATTATTATCATCATCATAATATAATTATTATTATAATTATCATATTAATATTACTATTATTTATAATCACATTACTCAATATTATTAATCAATTCTAAAATAAAATATTTGATTATAATTTACCTATAATTAAAAAAATTGATTATATTTATTGTTATTTGGAGTAATAAAAATGTAAACATCTCAAACATAAAAAAATCACAACATCAAAAGTCAAAAAGAAAAAGGAGAATAAATCACACAAGTGATAAAATCATATCAAGATACACACACTCAACTCTCATGATATAACTTTTCAAAGTTCTCAAGTGTTTAAGTTTGTGTTTACCCTTGAGCGCTACATGTATCAAGCACACCAAAATTCTAACAAACCTCTAATCTCTACCACTTGAAACACATGCAATTAAAAATAAAAAGGACTTAATTAAAAGTTGTAATAGGGTCAAGATAAAAATGAAAGATGTATAAGAAAAGGGGATTTTAGGCTAAAAACCAAATAAAAAATAAGAGTAATGAGAAATGAATCAACAATCATCAAAGATACCCAAAAAATCAACGAAAGTCTAAACAAGTAAAAAAAATGAAGTATGTCTCTTTCTCTATGCATGTATTTTTTAATTTTTCTTTCTTTTCTTTTTTTTGAATTTGCAATTTTTTTTACTTTTGCAAGAATAAAATGTTAGCTCAACCAACCAACATCAATCAAAATCAATGTAGATCAAAAGTCTAAAACTCTTTGAGATATCTCACATTTATTCAAAACTCACTCCCAAAACAATTTCAAAGTTCCTTTGATCCCTAAGGTTAGGGTGTTTTCATGGTTTTCCGCTTCAAGGTCTCTAATGAGCTGTAAAATAAAACAAAGGATTATATAGGCACAAATGAGCTAAACAAAATAAATAATATAAGGTGAGACCATTTGGCTAGAAGTTAAAAAAAAAGGCCCAAATCATCTCAATAACACGTGTGCAACAAGAGGCATAAAAAAAGTAAAGGCAAATCAAGAATAATTTTTCCAACATGGATGAATCACACAAAGTATGCAAAAAATAAGACTCAAAACTCACAAGGATAAAAATCTATCACAAAATGAATTTACCATCAATTTATCAAACACTTATTAGATTAAAGATACAAAAATGTATCCAAA
Source organism: Pachyrhizus erosus (assembly GCA_026544285.1). Classification (NCBI taxonomy): domain Eukaryota; kingdom Viridiplantae; phylum Streptophyta; class Magnoliopsida; order Fabales; family Fabaceae; genus Pachyrhizus; species Pachyrhizus erosus. Next base: position 4,804 of record JAMLFT010000217.1, read on the forward strand.
TCAAGGCATGAAACCTCGCAATCAAGAATGATTCATCTACTCATATTTCATACAAATTAAAAATCTAATGGATAATATGTAAGAACAACATCATACAACATGCAAAAACAACTAAGACACATATGAAACTAAAACTGAAAACATCAAAAACTACAATAAAAACCAAACATCTTTCCCCCACACTTAAATCACACTCTGTCTTCAATGAAAGTAAATCATTTTTATAAATATAAATATTTATTATTTTATAAATAATTTTTTAATAATTATAAGTATATTTATATAATAAATAATTTAATTTGTGATATTAGATTGTTTTAATTATTATTAATTTTTATTTAAATATAAAAGAAAATGGCAAGATGTAATGATAAGGTGTGAAATAAACTTTTCCAAGAGAATAGAGAGAAAAATATTTAAAATATCTTATTGACAGAGAGTAATAAGATTAATTGTGTTACTTTTTAATTTTGAGTATTCTAATTTATTAGTAATAAATAATAATCATTAAAAAATACATACTGATAGATAATTGTTTATTTATGTGAATATAATTTGAGTTCAAATTAATAACTATAAATAAAAAATAGAAGGAAATATCTCAATAAATTTAAAATTTATAAAAATAATATTATGTATCAACAAATCAATAGGACAAAAAAATAATTATAATTTAATGAAAATTTATTTAAAATTAGTTGAACTTTATACAGTACGAAAAATCAATTATTACTTATTTTCTTGATAAAATAAATATTTCACTTTAAAAGATTTATATAATTAATTTAAGATAATTTGATTGACACACAAATACTAATAAAGTAAACTCATTATAAACTATTTTATGTCATGAATTCAATTAAAAGGTTCAATGACTCATAATTCTTAGTCATTAATATTAATGAATGAATTAATAATTATGAAATATTAATACCGTAACTTTCAACTAAGAAATATTAAATTAAATTATTATTATAATCATATTATTATTATTATAGGTGTCATATTAATATTATTATAATTAATATATTTAATCAACTCTAAAATAAAATATTTAATTATAATTTACCTACAATTAAATAGTTGACTATACTTGTTGTTATTTAGTGTAATTACGCAACCAAAAACAAAAAAAATTATTTAAATAGCACTTTGAATAATAAAATAAAGTGACTTAGACAGTATCTTAAGGATAAAATCAAAATAAAAAATGTATTAGAAACTAAAAAATTAGAAAAAAAAATATTAAGGACCAAAAACAAAATTTATAAATTTATTAAGAAATAAAATCATATTTAAGTTTTTTAGTTAATGTAACTAAACTAGACTATTCTTTATTAAAATGATTTAAATTACAAAAGTAAAAAATTTAAGTTACCAATTATGAATTGTGTTGGAAAGTCTTAGGGTTTTAAATGCTTCCTTAGATACTCTAAATTAGTTTTGGTTTTAATATGGACCATTTTAAGTTTGAAAAATGAATGGTTAAAATGACAATCAAACAAAATTAACTAATTTGATTTTGCACAATTTGACTTTAATTTGCTAAAATAAAAAATATATTAAATTTAAAAAATGAAATTATACACAAAACATACAGGTTTTAATTAGAAACAACGGAACAAAATTCATTTTAATACAAAAATTATGTAATAAAAAAACTAAATTAATATGCATATGAAGTGGAGAAAAATCAAAAGTCATTTAAGAATAAGAAAATGATCAAATTAGTATGTAAATGGATAAAAAAGTAGTAAAATTAGATTTGAAATTTAAATTAGATTGATTAGATAAAAAGGAAAAGTAATAAAATGAAAATTTGGAACAATATAAAAGAAAGTTTAATAAAAAGAGAGAAAAAAAAAACAAATAATAAAAAGATTGATTTAATTGAATCTAACCTTGTTTCTTTTAATATTCTTTAAAATGCAATAGAGTTTGGATCAGAGTAAAAGAAACGTAATGATAAAAAAATGGATTAAGAAAAATAAATAGATAGATAGATATATAAATAAAAATAAAATAAGTTGATAAAATTGGATGTTTACAATATATTTATTTAATTTTGAAGTCTAATATTTTTTTAATTATGTGCTAATTAATTGTTAATTACTTTTGTTTAAAAATTTTCTCATATAAAATTTTATGAATTCAAATATGCATTGTTTATATTAATGATTCGATACATTTTCATTCATAATTTTTCTTTGTTTCATGTAAACATTTTTGGAAAATTCAATAGTTACAATTTAATGACTACTATTGTTAATATTAATAATGCTAGAGTGTTTTTTTGAGTGAAACAAATAAAAATTGTTTAATTGTTCTCCTTATGAAAATTTTCCAAACTTGAAGCTTTCAAGATTAAGGTTTTAAATATTTTTTTCATATGTTGCGCATTTTGATAGGTTTTTAGTGTTTTGTTCCGATTTTGCTATACAATAGAATTGTGTTAACTTATTTGTTTGTTTTCATTAGGATGATACCTAATAACAGTGGTATCTTTAATGAGTGATTCAAGATTTTTTCTATTAGAGTAAATTTATCTAAGATATTTTTAACCTATTTGTATTTTTAACTTCATATATTAAATATTTGTATACTTTTATATATAAGACAAATGTATGTTATAATATATATGTGTTTTAATTTATTTAGGGCAGAACTATTATTAGTAAAAGTTTCAATGAATTTTGGGGAGACAAAATGTTATTTGGAAAAACATATACAATGCATCCTAATGAAAATGTATTGGTATTAAGGGTTTCGTCAAACTTGGATAGTTTTATATTTTCATCTAATGTATTTGAATTGTCTAAATTTTTTGGGTCGTATGATGATCATTTTGTTATGTTTTATTATATTGGGGAAATTTGTTTGATATAAAAGTATTCAACATGGAGGATATGGAGTTGAAATATTTCATGCTTAATTTAAAAGACATTATACGATGATTATTTTTATTTTAAAATATTTTCAAAACTATAAAGTTGAAGATTTATCCAGATAAGGTATTTCTTTAATTTCGCATAATAAATATTTAATATTTAATTATTTTATAAAATTAAATATTTCATTAACAATTTTGTACAACTTATAAAAGATTTTATGAAACTTAGTTAAGCTTTTTACTTTTGACATAAGAATGATGTCATTATTGACAATGCATTTGTAACAAAAATTGTTGAAAATGTAATTTATCTTAAATTTGATGTGGATGTGGATAATTTTATCCATTTTTCTTTGGGTGTGGATGTGTTACATGATTTTTACAATTTAAATGTTGTCCACGAAGTTTGGCTTCATTAAGTGCAAATCAGTTTGAAATGAAACTATTTTGACTAGGTAAAAATGTAGCGTTTTATCCAAATATAGATTATAAACCTTATGAAAAAGAATATGATGATATGGTGATGTTAAATGTCGATGATGGTTAGTCTTAGATTGCTAGTGTTTTAAAATTTGTTGTCGACAAACGATATACTGTAATGAGTAACAATGACTTTCATTTTCAACTAAATTCTAATTTTTTAAATTATATTTTATTACATTTCAAATACATTCATTGTAGGTTATTTCTCCGAGTTTGATTGAGTTCATTATTTTTTATTTATATTTATCTTAAAACTATGATTATATTAATGTTTAAATTAAGTAAGTAATATGTTAATTATTTTATGTAATATATGGCAATTGTTTTAATCATTTTAATATGTTTAAAATATTACAAATTTTAAATATATAATTAAGGTTAACTTAATTATTAAATTTAAATGATTTAAATTTATTTTATTGTATATCATTATACAACTAAAGTCTTTAAAAATATTAAAATATTCACCTACTTAATAAAATGATTAAAGATTTAATTAAATTATTTGAATAATAGTTATCTTAATTAATAATTTAATTATAATGAATAATTAGATACTATAGAAATGATAAATGAATACAAATTAAAAAAATTTGAGCCTTTCAAATATAGTTATCTTTAATGATTAAAAGTCAATAAATTAATACAAACTATTATAAAATTCTACTTGTATGTGACTCTTGGGTATGTAAGAATTTTAAAAATAATAAAATCTTTTTATTAAATTTTATATTACTTGATATTATTAATGATATTCTACCTAAATTTTGACTATTATTTTTTTGTTCTTTTAGAAATTTCTTCCATTTTCAAATATTTTTTTTATCAACCATTAAAAAATGAGTTTCCAACTAGAGTTGTGTTTATTGACAAAGTCAAAACAAAAATTGAAATTGTCTTGGTTAAATTTCCAAATAATGATTATTTTGTATGTGGTCTAAGTAAACTTCTTAAGTATTATAATTTGATAGATGATTTTTTGATTAAGTTAAACTATGTTGGAGAAAAGATTTTCATGCAAACATTTTTCAAAACAGAAATGTTCTATTATGCAAGAAAATGTAAAACTCATTGGATCCTTAAGCTTATGGGACAAATTTTTCAAAACAACAATAGAGTACTGCTTAGTAAGGCTAGTGATTTCAAAATTTGCTAATTTCTTCTTATTGGAAATTATTTATTTTAATAATTTGACTTATTTTGGCATTTGGGCAATAGCCTTAATAAAAGAAATGTTGATATGCAACTTCTTAAACATTTCTAAAATTTTAGTAAATTGTTTATCTTGATGTGTATTTCTAACTCTTTGTGCAAAATGAATACTTATCTTCGGAAGAAGTGTTAGTACCTCATATTCCTTCTCGTTTTTAAGTTATCCTCAATAAGAGTCTTTTCTGTTAATGGTAGAAATATTTTTTCTTTCTTCTTCAGTTTCATCTTTGGTTTGCCATTATTGGTGACGACCATCACATCCTCTTTAGGATTTGGTTCTGTTTGGGAAGGTAAGGTACCCAAAGCTCTTTAAGCCATGAGAGTGGCTAAATTTTAAATTTGAGTCTCGAAAGACTTTATCCTATTATCAACTTTAGCCATGTATTGGAACATTTTATCTTGCATTGCTCGCTTCTTTTCTTATTACGTTTGCCTTAGATTATTTTGCATATGAGGCGGCCTATACAAATTTTGGTTCTACCCTTACCTGGGACCTTACTTCTATTGCTCCTTCTAATGGAAATTGGAGTGTTTTTTCCACCTTTGGTTGTAAGTATTTGAGTATAGATCAAATCCCATACTTTTTCCACTTGCATAATTTACATGCTTAAGTGCTTTAGTAAGAGCAACATCCACACAACAATTAGCACCTATATGTCTTATCTCCCTACATTGATCACAAACATGTGGCAGTAGAGTAACTCTCAAAATATGTGTTTAAGCTTTCATCAGAGTCTCTAGTTGTTTAGACAACACATCTAGCTTCTTGTCCATGTCAAAGCTAGATGAATTGGACTCTACTTGGTGCACTCTCATTGACATAGTAGAAATCCGCCTATCTTCAACATGACTATAGGCTTTTGAAACCATATCCTCAATAATCCCCATTATTATAGTAAGGGCCTTTTTTCATCAAGGACCCTCCACAAGTTGCATCAAGACTTGTCTCGTTGTGCATAGAAACCTAATGAAAAACTAGTTATTCAAATATAATGGCTCAAAGTTTTAGACCTAACATAAATAGAAACACAAAAAATTATAAATTGTTATCACAACGACCTCTTGGGCGTGATATGCAACTCATGACAATGAGATGCTCTATAAGAGATACATGTTTCAAAATAGTATATTTGGATCTCACGATTGTGAGATGGCTTAAACTTTCCCAAATTGCTTCTCCTTTATTTACTACACCTAAAAAACTCTTAGTTTCACTCCTTGATGTCTTCAATTGTGTAACTTGAGAAATTTAAAACCAAAACTCCTATGCTAACAAAAAAAGACACAAAAGATGTAAAAAAATTATAAAATATGGGGAAAATAATCAAAACATGTTATGACTAAGTCCTAAATGCAAAATAATCAATGTAGATTTTAATTAAAATGTTATGTAAAGATGGAAAAAAATGCAACACATAAAACAATCCCAAACTTAAGAATTTGCTTGTCCTCAAGTTAAATGGAAGTACAAGCAACAAGTTAAATGGAAGTACAAGCAACAAGTTAAGAATTAATGATGCAAGCAATCTCCTCAAGTCTAATTAGAGGGTAATTATCCAAAATCAAGGTATGCAAAGATGAATTCACTTATCCCACTCTACTTAAGTGTTTAAAGGGTAAGAACAATTCACATAGTATCACACACCTAAGGAATTTAACCATTAGCTTGATAAGGAATCACATCTCTACTAAATTATTTGCCAACAAAGACAAATCACAATGTCTTTTATTTGAATGTAATGAGGTCATGGTGAAATTGAAAGGTAGGAACTTGAAAGAACAAGGAAAAATAAATGGCTAATATTGAGCCTTAATATCCTATCAAAAATACAATATACAACTATAACACAAGTAAGGGCACCATATAAGCATAAATCACAATTTGCTTCATTTCTCTTCATTCTTTCATCATGGAGTTTTTAATCTAACTAATTCAACATCATACTTTTTTTTTCTCTTTCTCTTTTTTATGTGTGCCAAACATTGTTGACACTTTATTTTTTAACTTTTGATCCCTAAAAAATTTTCATAACTCGCTTCCTTAAAGCACTGCTTTGGCACCAACAATTCATTAGTGAGTTGTCAAATGTACTTTGTTGGAAATAAGATCATTTAATGTTTATTTCTATTAGAAATAAAAGCATTTAATCTTTATTCTCTTTCCAAGTCACTTAGTTAATATTTAGTTGAGTTTAATGTATCTTAGGAAGTTGTGTAATTTTAATTGTTCTCTTAAAAATAACAAATGTTATTTATTATATATGTAATCATTCTAATTATAGATTAACCAATATGTTGGGTGAAAGAATAACCAAAAGCATATTTAGAAAATAGTCTTTATTTCTTTCAAACCTTGTTTCTCTCATTTAACATGGTATTAGAGCGCTCGATTTAGGGGGCTCTGATTTTGCAAAAAAAAATGATTATTTAGCAAATTTGACTGAGCTCTTAAAGATGTTAGATTTTTCTAGCAATTGTTAGAATTTACACAATTTTTCTTACTACTTTCAAATAATAATCAATATGGAGATTTGTAGAGCATTCAAACCTACTGATAGGGTGAATGGAAAAATTATTTGAAGTGGACACAACTTATTTACCAAACTCTTAAAGGAAAGGAAAAAGTTAGCTACTTGACTAGAGTTGGACAAAAGGAGGGAGACCTAAAATTTACAGCATGATATGCGAAAGATTCATCGATCACTGCTTGGTTGTGAAATTTTATAAATCCAGAGATTAATGGTACCATTATGTTTATCAACACATCAAAAGAATTTTGGGGCGTAATAGAACAAACTTATTCTAAAGCTAAAGATGGTGCTCAAGTGTATGATATAATGGTGAAAACAAGAATTGTAAAATAGGAAAACAAATATGTTATTGAACATGCTAACTAGTTAAAGTCCCTTTGGATGGAATTAGATAATGATAGAATAATTAAGACTTAATGTGCTAAAAATGTTGTATTTTGAAGGAATTTTTTGGACAATATATGGTTTACAATTTTCTTGTAGGGTTAAATCCTAAGTTTGATAAAGTCAATATTCAAATCCTTGGAAAATTAAAGGTCCCAAGCTTTAATGAAGTGGTTGCCATTATACGAAATGAGAAAAGTAGGAGAAATTTAATGTATGATTCTCCAATTGTTGATAGTTCAACCACGATTGTTGAAAGTGCAAAAAATAGTCAAGCAAAGAAAGTTAATGTGTGGTGCACTTATTGTAATTAACCACGACAATACTTAAGAGAAATGTTGGAATTGTATGGTAAACCTCCTAATTGTGAATTGGGACTAAAAGGATGAGCATCTCTAAAATGTGAACAGGTTTATATAGTTGAAAGAAAATGAAGAAAAAACAAATTCTTCTAGCTTGTTAGAACCTATTAGCCTTAGGCAAGAAAAAATAGATATAATGATAGCCTTTTTTTTAGCAACCTTGAAAACCATCAAGTAATTGTACTTTGGCATGTTTAGGTATGTCTTCTCTTTCATTTGGATTCAATGTCATAAAAAAACTTCCATCCCTTTAGGTTCTAGACTTTAGAGACACAAACCGTATTTAAATAATTCTCCACCTATTCTCCATATCCTAGCAATAAGAAAATGGTCATTGTTGATGACATTCTAGTAATTATAGTTAGTATAGGAAACATCCATGTAAACTCTTTCATAACCCTAAAAAATGTACTTTATGTTCCAAAGTTATCTACAAATCTTGTCTATGTGAAAAGCTTACAAATGACATATCTTGCATTGTTATTTTTTATAATGATTATTATGTATTATGAGATAAGGAATCAGGGAGGACAATTGGACATCCTAGAGAAAGAAATGGTCTTTTATCTTCTTGAGGAGTTATGTGTACATGTCTCAAAAGAAAACCAATCTCATTCATTCATGTTAAAGTCTCAACTGTTAAAAAAAGAAAAAAAATTACTTTTTCATGATCAACTAGGACACCCCTCTTTTGAAATCATGAATGTTATGTTTCCATCTTTGTTTTCTAGCATAAAAATGAATGTCTTCAATGTGATGTATGTGAAATTGCAAAACACAAGCATGTACCTTTTCCATCAAGTAATAAGAAAAATATCTTTCCTTTTTACATAGTTCATATTGACGTTTGAGGGTCATCTTCTATTCCAAATATGTTAGGGGCTCACTAGTTTGTGACTTTTATTGATAATTGTACTTATGTCACTTGAGTTTTCCTTCTTAAACACAAATATGAAGTAAGTAATGTCTTTCCAAATTTCTTCTCAATGATTAAAAATCAATTTGGTGTATATATAAAGAAAATTATGTTAGACAAACGGAATAGTATTTTTTTTTGCCAAAAAGAGGGAATAATTTATAAGTCTTATTGAGTATAAACACCACAACAAAGTGACATTGTAAAAAGAAAAAATAGGCATCTATTGGACCAAACTAAAGAGCATTATTTCAAAAATGTTTTAGAGGAAGGTTGTTCTCACAACAACATATCTTATCAATAAATTATATGTTAGAATCTTTGGATTTAAGAGTCTTATAAATGTCCTTTCTTGTTTCTATTCTGACTTGTCCACTTTTAGTAATATTCTCCCTAAAGTTTGCAGGTATATCTCATTTGTCCATGTTTATGGTCAAGACAAGGGTAAACTTAATCCAAGAGCTTTAAAGTTTGTATTTGTTGGTTACTACTATACTCAAAAAGGGTACAAGTGCTTCCATCAAACTTCCAAGAAATTCTTTATCTTAGGATATCATATTTCATGAGGATCAATATTATTTCAATTAACCTTATCTTCAAGGGGAGTCTTTGGAAAGATAAGAAAAATAATTTTAAAACACTTGTTCTTCCCACTCTTGAGTTAAATTATTGTGATGTTACACAAAAACTTGAACAAGAAACATCAACCTAAAATGAATCTGACAAGGATGCACCCACCAGACTTGAAAATGATATAAGGTTTGGAAAGAATCTAATTTCCATAAGAAGATCGAAGGTTATTTCTTAATCAACACGCGTCCAAGAAGGTAATCCGGTTTCTTTAGATTAGGTAACACGTTTTGATTTTCCAATTTTGAATGATAACAATCAGGTTATAAACTTTGATTTTCCAATTTTAAATGATAACCTTTTAGCATCTTCAAATGAAACAAAAAATTCATAATATGATAATGACCTTTATTTTCCTATTGCCTTTTGAAAAGTAACTAGAAAATGTACCAAAAAACCTATTTACCCTTTCTCAAATTACCTCTCATTTCATAAATTTTGTCCAATCCATAAAACCCTTCTTGCAAACCTAAACTTTATCTCAACTCCCACTAATGTTTTTGAGGTATTATTTAATAAATATTGAAAGCAAGCCATGGATACATAAATGGAGGCATCGAAGAGGAACTAAACATAGGAGTTGGTTTATTTTCTAGAAGGAAAAAAGTCAATTGGTTGCAAATGGGTATATACAATAAAGTACAAGGTGTATAGGTTGATTGAGAGGTATAAGACAAGATTAATTGTTGAAGGTTTCACTCAAACCTATGGGATATATTACTCAAAGTCATTTACCCTTATTGCAAAAATGAATATAGTTTAGGTTAATATTATCTTTTGCTGCAAATTATGGCTTGGAATTACAATAATTTGATATGAAAAATGCTTTCTTGCATGGGTAGCTATAGGAAGATATTTATATGGAGGTTCCACTAGGATATAAAGATGTTGTCAATTCTATTTGCAAGTTAAAAAAAAGGCTTTGTATAGGTTGAAACAATCCACTTAGGTATAGTTTGGGAGATTCACTAAGGTTATGATAGCCTTGGCGTACAAACAAAGTCAATGAGACAATACTTTTTATTCATCACACATTTAACCTTAGCAGGAGTGACTACAATATTAGTGTATATAGATGATATTATTGTTATTGGTGATGATTAGAAGGGATAACAACTCTTGAGTCAACATCTACCTAAGGAGTTCGAGATAAAAACTCTTAGGAAGTTGAAATAGTTTTTGGGAATTGAAATGTCCCATTCCAAGAAAGGTATTTTCATATCTCAACAAAAAATGTCATAAATTTGGTTAAAGAGACAAGTATGGAATCTTGTAAACCTCTAAGTACTCCCATAAATTCAAACCTTAAATTGGGTAATGCATTAAAAGGATGTATCAACGTTTAGTTGGAAAATTGATTTACTTGTCCCACATAAGGTTAGATATTGCATTTTTTTCTAGTATAATGAGTCAATTTATGCATTATCCAAGAGATGTCCACTTACAAGCCACCAATAGAATTTTGTAATACCTTAAGGAGACACTAGGAAGAGAAATTTTATACAAAAGGCATGAGAATACAATATTTGAACCTTATACATATGTTGACTATGTAGGGTCAATAAGGGATAAACGATTCACTTTAGAATATTGTACCTTTCTTGGAGAAAACTTAGTAACTTGGAGAAGAAAAAAAAAACAAAATGTTGTAGCTCAATCTACTACTAATATTGAATTTTGAGCTATGACACTATGTATTCATAAATTGCTTTGGTTGAAAATTATCTTAAAAGACTTAAATATTAAATAAGATGGACCTATGAAATTATACTATGATAATAAGTCAACAATCAACATAACTTATAATCCTATACAACATGTTTGAGCAAAACACATTGAAATGGATAAACATTTTAGTAAGGAATAGTTGGGTAGCGGATTGATTTGTACTCCATATGTACCTTTACAAGTTCAACTTGTAGTTACTCTTATAAAAAGATTGTGTAGTCTAGATTTTGAAAGGATAATATACAAGTTTGGAATGCAAAACATATGTTCTCTAACTTTAGAGGGAATGTTGGAAATATGAAAGCCAGGACAACTTACCAACAATTGATGGAGATGATTTTTGTTAACTAGATTGACCAAAATCTTAAGGTGTATTAGATGATATATGATCATAAAAAGTCATGATGTAAATACCTATGTAGCAAACTTAGAGATCTTCCAAGAAACACAGAAGTATAACATAAGGTTAAATTTGAAAAAGTGCATTTTTGGAGTAATGGGAGACAAGTTCTTAGGCTTTATGTTGACACACAAAGACATTTATGCGAATCCAAAAAATGCTAAACTATAATCAATATGTACAACTCAAATAATTTAAGAGAAATTCAATAGTTGACCAGACGGTTAGCCTTATTATTTCACTTCCTTCTAAAAGGAATCGAAAAAGCAAAACCATTTTTCAAGTTGTTGAAAAAACAAATAATTTTCCATTGAGATGAAGAATGTGAAACATCATTTTAGGCACTAAAAGCCTCATTGGTTGTATCACTTATCCACACTCCATTGTTACTTGATAAAAAGATTTGTGTGTATTTAATCGTATTTAAACAAGAGATTAGCTCAATCCTAGTGCAAGAAGTAAACCAAACTCATATGTTAGTAGAGTCATGAAGGATGCAAAAATGCAATATCAAATTATTGAAAAACTTGCATTAGCATTGGTCATGTCAACATGACATTTTTGGTTATACTTTCGAAGCCACCAGGTAATTGTGTCACCTAATTTGACTAAGTGCTCCAAAAGCCCACGCTAGCTGGGCGAATTATTATATGGACAGTAGAGCTATCTAAATTTAGGATACGTTATGAACTTGAAAGATCAATAAAGGCATAATGCTTGGCAGACTTGGTGTTAGAATTGACAACTACACCAACATCTGCATTGAATTCTTGGATGTTATATGTTGCTAGGTTGTCTTGTAGCATAAAAGGAGAAGCGAGTGCCTCATTGGAAAACCCATAGGGAGTCATCTTGGATTAAGCCATCAAGTTTAACTTTCCAATCTCCAACAATTAGGTTGAATATGAGGCAATCTTAGTAGGATTACAACTCATTAAGGAGGTGAGAGCAAAGGTGATTCAATGTTGAAGTGACTCACATTTGATGAAAGAACGAATGAAAGGGACTTTTCAAATAAAAGATCTATACTTGTTAAGATGTTATCAATCAACTATATAGATGACAAAGTTGTTTGAAAGTTCTCCCTTAAGTATATATTAGGGGAAGAAATTACAAGGGTCGATCTGTTTTTGAAATTAACAAGTATGAAAAAGCAAGGATAACACAAGACTGTAATTCAAGAAACCATTTTTGAACCAATTCTTGAGATGATAACCAATACAAAGTATTACCAAACAACTCAATTGAAGCTAGAAAATTAAAAGAAATGCAAGTAACTATGTTCTAGATTTTTAAGACCTCTATAGACGAGATTTTACTTCCCTTTTACTAAAATGCTTCACTATCTTCCAAGGTCAATATGTCTTGAAAGAGATGCATAGAAGAATTTTTGGAATGTGCTCTGGTAGAAGACCAATGATGACTAGAGTCCTAAGAACAAGTTATTATTGGCCAACTCTCCGAAAAGATTCTATTAAGTACATCAAAAAGTCTGAAAAATGTCAAAAGTTTGGAAGAATTCTTTACCTCCCGATAAAAGAGTTTCATAATATTCTTTCCCTTTGGTTCTTTGTAGTCTAAGAAGTAGACATAGTCATTTCCCTATGGCTAAAAGATAGGTCAAGTTTTTATTAATAGTAATCAATTACTTCACAAAGTGTATATATGCCAAACCATTAGCCACCATAATCGCAAATAATATGCAAAAATTTGTATGGAAGAATATAGTATAGCGTTGTGGGATATCACTTGCGATAGTTTTCGAAAATGGAGTTCATTAAAAAGGGACTAGAAGAGTTCAACTTGAACTTGGGCATTCTACATAGAGTAAAATTGATGGAACATCCTTAATCTAATGGGAAAACATATCATGTTAACAATTTAGGCAAATTGAAGGAGCAAGTGAAAGGCATAAAAGGAAGATGGGCAAACGAGATCTTAACCATGTTGTGGGCATACTGTTGCACTTCTCAATCATCAATAGGGGAAAGCCGATGCCAAATCACATATGGAATGAATGCAATATTTCTAGTTGAAGTTGGAAAACCTTCATTAAGGAAAATCACTTCGAGGAAGGCAAGAATGAAGAAGAAATGAAAACATAGCTTGATATAGAAAAAGAAATTTAAGAATAAGCTTTAATACAAGCTAAAATCTACAAATAGAAGGCAAAAAGGAGATATAACAGTAAAGTCTGACCAAGGAGTTTCTAAGTCGATGACTTAGTTTGGGGAAGATATGAAGAAGCTAGAAAGGGATCGAGCAAAGGAAAATTAGTTGCTAATTAGGAGGGTCATTACTAAGTCGTTGAATCTTTGAAGAATAAAGCTTACCAATTGGAGTATCTTACTGACAAAGGCATATCTTGAACTTGGAATGCTTCGCATTTAAAGTTTTATTACAATTATAAATTTTGTAGCAAGGCAAAGTACGTTTTTTTTTCTTTTGTCAATTTTTTTCCTTAAAAAAATATGGGTTTTTGGGTGAAGATATTTTAATGAGGATTGCCAAAATAAATTTATCTAGTTATAAAATATAAGTTGCATTCAGTATTCAACGTTTGAGTATGCTTTAATATTTTCCCTTGATCCAAAAGACAAGAAAAGGATTAATTGATTAACTAAAAGTTGGGTCCAAATTTAATCTAAAATGAAAAATTGAGAATATTCCTAGAAGGCTGAAAAACATAGAAAACATTAAGTAGATTGACTAATCAAAGCGACTATCAAAATAAGATACAAGTAGATAGAGGTTAATGCAACTACTTAAGTAAAAACGCAAAGTTAAATCGAATACGAAGTAGATCAAATGAATAAAAGCGATAATCAAAATAACAAAGTATGAGAAAAATTGTGAAAAGTATAATTCATTAAGTTAAGCTTTTACGATAACAAGTCTTGACAATAATAAAATATGAAAATAAGGTAAATGACCAAGACTCTTCATAAGGAATAGAAGATCTGTCCACCAAATCCCTAACCTTGTTTATGGCTTTGTCAATGCTGAAAAAAGAGAGGTTAACATATTTGAAGAAGTGAGTCACTTGACGAATTGCCTTTTAGAAACTTGCCTCGTGACTCCTTGTGATTTTTGCAATGACTTCCTCAATGTTTGCTTGCATGCTTTGTTTGGACTGGACCACTTTAGATTGAACTTGTTGAAGTTCCTTATTCATCTTCTTAAATTTAACCTATAGAGCTTTATTAGAGTTCTCAACATGCTTTGCCTTAGTCTTTGAGGCCTCCTCCCTCAACCTAGCCAACCTCAGTTCCTCTTCAATAATCGGCGAGCTTCTTTTGTTGATTGTAGTAATGTTGCATTAGCCTCAATTTCTTTAACAAGAGATGCTTGTGCCAATCTAGTATCCTTTTCACCCTTTAACTTCATTTGCACACCTTTAGTTATTTCCTCGCCCTAGTATCAAGTAATAGTCCATGGTTTAGCCTAGAAGCAAGTAAGGGTGTTCAAGCTTTCCTAAAGATCAACTTCAACGAGCATCTTGCAGTCAATTTGGCTGAGGGTCTCATTATTGATGAACCTTTGAGGATTAAAACCACGACCCTATAAATAGGACTTTCCATCTATCATGGATAGAAAGATTGGATTCTTCTCGAGAGCCAATTGAGAAGGGCTAACGACAAAAGGGTTGACCCTTGCCTTCTTTGCGCAAGTATCAATTAGAGGAACCACAAGATCTCTTCCTTTCTCAATTGCAACGATGTTGTTGCCTAGAGGTAGGGAATGAGGAGTAAAAGGTTCTTAATCAATAACAAAAGCCTTTTCCTTGTCGGAATCCTTCTTCTTCAAATTCTTGTACTGAAACTTCCTCATTATAATCCCAATTGTCTGATGGAGTCTTGAATTGAGAAATGTCTAATATTAGTCAAGTAGACAAAAGTTGAAAGAACTTATGAAAAATTATCATATCGTCTTAATCAATTTTACTTGTGTTGGATACTCGCCCCTCAAACAGTTTGTTTGACTTTAGTCTAGTATAAGAAAAAAATAGATTTATCATTGTCACCAAAGAACTTGGATTTTCGCTTTGGCTCAAATAAAAATCTTAATGACAACAACTAACATAATTAAGGAAAGGATTAAAAAAAGAGTATTTTTAAAATGCAAGAGATCGAATACAAAGATTTTTTAGGGATTAAATTCAAAATGGATGCATTTTTAAATCATATCATAGTACACATAATTCATAGTACCATGATTATTAAAATTACGTATTTTAACATATAAAGATACTATTTTTAGAAATATTTAAAAATTATATTTCATAAAAAATAAATTATACAATAATATAGGATTATCTTAGTAATTTTTATTTAACAATTATAACAGTTACTTTAATTACATCAATAAAAATTTCCAATAAATTTAATAATACAATAAATAAAAACTTAAAACACATATAACACGTGTCTCTCATTTTATTATATATTTCGTGAAATTTTTCTTATTTTATTATTTATAAAAAGAGATTTCTACTTTTTGTTCAAATGTTTAAATTTCTTTAATCAATATTAAATATAGTTAAATATCTATAAATAAATGAATTTAATCATAATAAAAAACAATTATCTTAATTATACATATTTGTAAATTGAATTAATTAATTTAATTATAAATTTTAAAATAAAATATTATACCTTAAAATATATTTTATTTTATTTTTTAAAAAATATTTATAATTATCTTATTTAATCCAATTACATTATTTAAAGGTTGAATTTGTCTTAATTATTATAATTATTTAAATAAAATTATCTTAATTAATTATATTTAATAGTTATATGAATTACTTTAATTAGATCAATAAAATTTTTAACAAATTTAATAATACATTAAATAAAAAATCAGATTTATATATAATATATTAAGTGTTACTCATCTTATTATACTTATAACAAATTTTAATTGTAAAGAAAAACAACATTTTTAAATTTATTATTCAAATAAAGGTGATTTTTACTTTTTGTTTAAATATGTAAATTTTTTCAATTGATTTTAAATATAGTTAAATATTTATAAATTAATAAATCTAAATAATGTGAAAATAATTTAAATAGTAGTATCAAATAAAATTATACTTTAAATTTATAATAATATTTATATTTTTTCTTTGAAACCTATATTAATCACGATAACTTTTTTAAGAATAGCACATATAACTTTTTATGTTTATTTTATATTAATTCATTTTATAGAATTTAAAAAAAATGTCACGTGTATATTTTTTAAAACTTTTTTTTATGTAATTTAGATATAGATTCATTTTAATTGTTATTCTAATGATCATGGATCCCTCTTTACTTTATTTTCACTTTTGATTTTGCTAGCATTATCCAAACTCCAAAGGTGTAAAAGTAAAGTAAAACCACAAGGCAGGAAAAATAATAAAAATAAAAAAAACACAAAAGGAAAATGGAAAAGACTAAAGAGAGTGCCCTCTGCCCTCCGAGAAAGCATAGAATAGGGCGAACGAAACGCTGCGTTTTAGAGAAGTCAGATGAAGAAAGAAGCTACGCTGTCCACCTCGCCTCGCGTGCGTGGCTTCTAATTTCTTCTCTCCTCTTCTTCTCCTTCATTCTTCTTCTTCCTCACTCAGCGTTAGTTAGGTTTTTTCATAGTTACACACTTCACAATTCACATTTTTCTTCTTCTTCTCATTCTTCTTCCCCTATTTCTCTCATCCATTAACGTTTCTTCAACCTCTCGCGCGATATTGCGATAAGGTACGGTTTCTTCCTCACAACGCTATTTTCATCATGTTTCTCGTTTCGTCATGCATTGCCTCCGGTTATGGCCGCGAGATTTAACGGTTGTTTTTTGCGCTGCGGAACAGATGTTTACTGCGTGAGTTTTGGTTACCGCGATGGCGTCCAAAGGTCCCAGGTCGAAGGTTGATCACGAGAACAGAGCCAAACGGCAAAAGGTTAGTTCGCGTTTCGACTTCTTCGTCGACATTTCTAGATGTTTCATTTTTTTAATTTATTTTTTGTTTTTTATTTATTATTTTCGTGTATTAATTTTGGCGTTGAATGGAACTGTAGTTACTGGTTGAGAAATTAAAACTGATTTATTAGAAAAATTGAAATTCTACTTAGTGGCTGTTTCTTAAACGCAAAATTCTCACCTGCATATTTATAAACTTCTTTTTTAATTTTTTTTATTTCTTTTTGTTTTCTTGGTTTTGTTTTGTGTATTAATTTTGGCGTTGAATGAAACTGTAGTTACTGGTAACGATTTCTTGCTCTGCTAGGTTTTGTTCCTCTTATTGCAAGGCTTGAATTTTTGGTCCTTTGTACGATTTGTTTTGTGTTTGGTGTGTAAAAATTTAAAATGGAATACGGATTTGGGAAAACTAGCTCTGCGATATTGATGGTTATTTCTCTGGTGAACTTAGAAGATGAATAAAGTAAAACTAACTGAAATGACACTTGTGAAGATTGTGAATTGCAACTGGCTAATACAAAAAAGCAAGATAAAACGAGTAAAGTAGAGGTATGAGGAATAAAATTAAGTTAGCTACACTTTAATATGTTAACGTAGGTTGCTGGAGATTAATTCTTGGCTTTATGGATAACAAACCCGTGCTTTGGTGTGAAAAAAGAATGTCCCTATTATGGATATACATAGAGGGTGTATCAAGTGAGAGTGTGAGAATTAATTTTGACTGTTTAATACACGGAGTGTTTTGAAATCAACAGACAAATGTATCCTGATGCTAGAAGGCTTCTTGCAACATGAAGGTAGAGTGTCATTGCACGTATCCTTATGTAGAACGGAGTTGTTTCCGGATTTGAACCCATGACCAACTGGTCATCAAGGCGCAACTTTATCGTTACACCAGGGCTTACCCTCAGTTTTGAAATCAATACACTTTTTTTATTGATGTTTTGAGACTATTAAATGAAAAAAGGGTTTTTTATTTTTTTCTTGCTGAATTAGTCTGGAAATAAATTGGCTAGGAAGTTATTGTTCTTTTTGAAAATATGATTGTGTGCTGGGAAAAAGTTGGTTGCATGTCACAAACATACACTGCACTTGGTTTGGATGAACAAAGTTGAAGATTGTAAAGGGATTCACTTATCAGGATTTTAGATGAGAGAAGCAAATCCATATATTTGTTGATGCATTGCATAAGAAAAACCTTGGAAGTGAAATGCTGATGTTTCTTCTCGCTGCACAATTAGAAAATCAATATTACAGCATTCAGTTGGCCCCATCTTCATTTCTTTCCTATTTCATAATTCACCAGAAAAAAGTGAGGCAAGGAAAAGTTCATTTAACATTGCAATTTTTTATGTGTAAATGTGAAACACATTATAATGAAAAGCAAATTGAGTGGATAATGTGATGAAAATAATTGTAACATGACCCTTGTAGGATGTTGTTCAGTTATGACTTATGAACCTATGTTGTCTTTGATCCTTCCTGTAATGATTCATTTGTCTCTTATTCTAGTGAACTTGAGTTTCGATGTATAGAATTTAGGGAAGCTAAGAGAAATTAAAGAAGGTATTTGTTACTCAATATCCTGAATCTCTGAACAAGAGTTCAGTTATTTATATGACAGAAACCAGGGGCACTTTGATAACTGCTCTGTAACAGAAAGTACAGCTAGCACAACTAACTACAGCTGTCAACAATTAACCTAATGCTTACAACAGAAGCTGAATTACATTAAGCTAACTGTATTACATGTACTCTATTACCATGTTTATTTGTAACAAAAGGTGCAACTAGTCATGTGTCATTTGTCTTGTTAGTATTGGTAGTGTTGGGTACAGACTACATGGATTGGTCAACATCATTGAGAATTGAGATCTATCTAAAACAAAGTTCAGTAAAATCATTTAGAGCAAGGTCTTTCATTAATGGTTTGTCCTAAAATTAACTTAGGTTCCTATACTCCTTTTAATTGGATTGTCTTCCGTTTGATTCACTTATATTATTGAATTCTCTATCAGTCTTTTCACATGATCAAATAACCTTAGCCAAGTGCATAATCATTTCCTCAATTGGTGTATATAATTTGTTTTGGACATATTCATTTTGTATGCCCCCTCATACACCTCAACATTCTTATTTCTTGCTGCTTCTTCTTTTATCACTTTGTTGTTCCATACTCACTATCGTAGAACACTATTGGTTTTATAGTGTTGGAAATAATTATAGTTAGATGCACATAAAAAATAGTATGTATGATGTATCACATTCACGCGATAACATGCATTTAGTGTTCATTAGTGTCTAGGAAGTTGCACTTAATTGATAGTAGCCTAGGAAATAGTCTCCACTAAGTCTATTAAGAGACTATTTGCAGGGATGATATATGCTAGGTTTGAATATTGGAAGGAATATTTACATTTTTAGGGGTTAAATATGTAATTCATTCAGAGAAAGTAGAGAGTTGTGAAAGTAGTGGATAAGAAATCCTCCGAGAACAACCTGAAAGAGGAAAAAAGGAAATCATCCAATGAGAATTATTTTTAATTGCTTATTTTGCAAAAAATATTTTTCTCTTCCATTTTCTAAGTTTGACTTTTTGCTGTGTCAGGCTCTTGAAGCTCCAAGGGAGCCTCGGCGACTCAAAACTCATTGGGACCATGTCTTAGAAGAGATGGTGTGGTTATCAAAGGTACTCACTAGTTTCACCTTCAAAATCTGTAATGTTCAATGTGGCTATATGTTAATCTGTAGATTTTGCTTGCTGTTTGTTTTGCAGGACTTTGAGTCAGAGAGGAAATGGAAATTAGCTCAGGCAAAGAAAGTAGCTTTAAGAGCCAGCAAAGGCATGTTAGATCAGGCAACAAGAGGTGAAAAGAAGATGAAGGTGCTGATCTCTCTTCTATAAATGAAAGCACTGATAACCTGCCACAGTTACCAATGTTGTGATTGTATTATATAAGTTATTGAAAGCATAATTCGGTGATTGTATACTTGCTTTATTCCCCACTGTAATTTTGTGTGATGAAAACTGCATCTTTTACAGGAAGAAGAGCAGCGGTTAAGAAAGGTTGCACTTAATATTTCTAAGGATGTTAAGAAATTCTGGACGAAAATAGAAAAGCTGGTAATATATTTTTACTAAATTGATTTGTTTGCTGGCATAGTTTTTTAATTTCCATTTGATGACCTTCATTTCATCATTTATTATTGTGCCAGGTTCTTTACAAACATCAAATGGAACTTGATGAGAAGAAGAAAAAGGCACTTGACAAACAGCTTGAGTTTCTATTAGGGCAAACTGAGAGGTGGATTCCCTTTTAATTTTTTTTCACTTATCTTTTGTGGAAACTGGCAGCCCACTTGACTTTTTTGACCTTATCTTTTAAATATATATTGTTAGGTACTCGACAATGTTAGCAGAAAATCTTGTGGATCCTTATAAATCAGCAGAGAATAATTCTGCAGAGCATCGCCTGAGTATTCAATGCAAAGATGTACATGTAGATGTTATTAATGAACCTAAGGAAGCTGATGTTGGTAGGTAGAGAGATGTATCTTCGAAGTTATAAATGGAAATCACTTCTTTTTCTAACTTAACTCAATCCAATTGTAGTGGAGTATCAATCAGATACAGCTGACAATGATGAAGAATATGATGTACAATCTGATGATGAATCGGTAATTTTTTAAAATATTATTCTTTTGATTATTGCCACACCATCATAAAACTAAGATTCTTAAGTTTTGGTCATGTTGTCTGTGAAGGCAGCATGTCACTTCCAAAACCCTAGGTAAAGGTTGAGTTTCTACTTTTCAATATTTATTTATTTAATATCAAGTTCATGCTTTCATTATTATTATGGAATATATTGGAAGACATCCAGGTTCCCTATTGGTGCCTTTGCACTCTGCATGAATTAATAAAACTGGTTTTGTTAATATGCACATTGTTCGTTTGACTGAAGTCCATGTTTTAGGAAAAAAAAAGTAATACAAGCATTCTGGGCATGATAAGGAGAATTAAGTGTGTTTTGTCTTTCCAGGGAAGTAATAGAAGAACTAATCTGCTTGCTAGTTGTTTTTCTAAAAAAATGTAACTCCGGGATAGTGTGGATATGTGAGGTTCCTCTAGCACAGGCACTGTTTCATTTTCTTTGTTAAAACACTAAAAGAGCGAGTTATATTCCTATATTATTATGTTTTGTACTTTTGTTTCTTTTAAGAAAGCATTACATAATATGTTTTCTGTATTTTCTAATTGTCACGTTGACTCATTCATGTGCATACTGAAGATTGTATCTTTTAAAAGACATTATATAATATGCTTTCTGCATTTCCTAGTTGAGACATTGTTAATTTATCCATGTGCATTGCTGAAGTTTTCTTAATAATGAGTTTCATTTGAATGTTGAACAACTCCTCTGTTTTTGACCTTATTATTTCTTCTGGTGTTTTAATGGGTGAAGATTGGTCCAAAGTCATATACGTACGAACTTATGTTAATGACGGTACTATTTCCAGGAGGATGATGAGCGAACAATTGAGCAAGATGAAGCTCTTATAACTAAAGAAGAAAGGCAAGAAGAATTGGCAGCTTTGCATGATGAAATGTATCTTCCGATTGAGGAGTTACTTAAACGTTATGCTGGGGAGAAAGGTGAGATTTATTTATTTAGAAACTTTAGATTAAAAGAGAGTGAGAAAGGCCTTTTTGTTATATCAACCAACCTCTTTTTTGTTTTCTGGAATTCTAAGTTATTCTCAATTTCTCATCAAGGGAAGCTAATATAGACCAGTAAAATGAAAGGTGGTAATAGGTGGTAGTTAGGATAGTGTAATCTGTACCTTTCTAAAAGTAAACCATAAGTTTCGCCTTAATACATCTATTGTGACTGCTTAATAAACCATTGGAGCATTTATGCCACTGTTTATTTTACAATTAGGAGAATCTGTAATGAAAGAAAGTAGCCCAGAGCATAGTGAAGATGGTGGGAAAATAGTTAGAGCTGGTGATGGTAAGAAAGGACTAGCATCAGGTATGCGCCCCTTTTGTTTTGCACTAGTTATACTTGTTTCTGACATAGAACATGGTTAATATATTGCAGAAAATGGAGATGATCTTTTATCTGTCAGAAAAAATGACACAAGCAAATCCAGCATGGTCTCTGGTCGACGTTGTGTAAGTTGTATGTGTTTAGTTTTACCACTTTGAATAGCAGAGTGAGTTAAGGACTTAGTGTAATGCCTATTTTTAATAACAGGATGAAAGTAATGGTGATGTTGCTACATCAACAAACAATCTATCTCAAAATGTGGATGGTCAATCTGAAAATCTAAAAGACATTCCCAGTGAGACAGCCAATGAAGATGTTGCATATGATTTTACTGATGACGAGGTGATAGTGCGCTTAATTTTATTTTTAAACTAACATATATCCATTATAATTAATTAGCCACACTGTGTATAACCCTTCTCTAATACACAGTAAGGGATCCACAGATCTGGCTTATACGTGACACATCTTCATAAGTGACACAGCAATTATGATGTAGAATAATCCATCATACAATGTTTGATGACTTACTATATGTTCACTTCATCTCCCCATGCTCTCCATCTTCTTCCTTCACTCCTTCAACACTACAATTTTTGGACAAAAATGACTTTGCAAAATGAAGATGTTCATCCAAATATAAGATACCCCCTTTAGTCCTTTGGGCACCATTAGTCAATGAGTGTAGATGAGCTTTTTCATTGCTTTCAGAAAAGCAGAAAATTGTTCATTGCTAATGCTAAATTGCCATAGAATGAATCCATGATTGTCATCTTTGGAAATTGACCTAACCCTCAAACTAGTAGATTTGTAGTTCTGAAAATTTGATTTAGAAATATCAAATCCATGTCCTGGGTTTTAATCTAGAGTTTAGATGCTAGCAGATTCTGTTTGGGCCTTTGAGGTAATGTTTCATTAGCAATCTGAATGACATTGACATGGTTGGGAAGGATACAACCATGCGCCTGTGATGGTGGAAATCTGGTAGTGATCTATGGTTTTTCATGTAATGAAAATAAATGATATAATATATTACTATATGCTGAAAGTCTAGCATGGAATAATACAGATCACTGGAGAACTAGCTTGATCAGGTGCTCCCAGTTGGATATAGCTATGAGCAAGTTACTGTTCATCTTCATCCTAATTTTTATGATTCAGCTTAATTACAGTCTTGGTGTAAGATTGTAGAATTGGTGTTTTCTGTGTAATAAATCAGGTAGTTTTGATGGACATGCGACATCCATAAGGGAGAGATGGCTGATAAGTTAGTGGTGTTGGCAGTAGGTATCTTATCTGTAAGTTGCCGTAGGGAGAGATTGAACAAAGTCAAATAGTTGTAGAGATTGGTTTTTGAAGCTTTAAACAAAACAGGGTTGTTCTAATCTGTTGGATGTATTTTTTTTTCACCAACATCAACACATCAGGATTGTTCTTTGTAACTAATTGTGGCACCATGTAAGAGCCTCATCAAAGTATTCAGTCAATCTCTCAAATTGAGATAGCTAATAGGAAAATATTATTGAAACATTGGGAACTTATGACAAATAAAACACTTGGGGCAATATTAAGGGGAGACCTAGTGTACACATAATGGTGCTCTGAAATGTTCCAACAAATGTTCGACTGTTATGCTTTTTGGGATAATTACTATTTATGCTTTTTCTTTGATTGCACCTTCTTTTTCCAACAAATGTTCCACTGTTAATTCCTTTTGCCGTGTTCCTGACATTTGCTCTGAAATATTGTCAGGAAGATGGTGAATTTTTGCTTGGCGCTGAAGAGAAGGTAATTCTATGTTTGAGAATATAATTGTTATCATTTGTATCTTTTAGTTTGTTTCAATTGGTTTTGATTATCGATGAGGTAGGTGTGGCTGGTAGTTTTTCTGTTTTCTCCATTCCAGTTGTGTGTATTTGGTCCCTATATTATATCTGTTGCAGATGGTGCATGTCTAAACTGTTCTAAGAGTTTGCAAAGCAACCACAATTTTTTTGTCCTTTCAGATGTATGCTCTGCTTTCCCCTTGGTGTGACATTGACATAATGTATGAAGTTGTGAATGGTGCTAGGCTACTGGCATCTTCTTGTGCTGTTCCCTAACAACATAAATGAAAAAAACTTGCATATAAATTAAAATATGCTGCATTTTAAAATAGTTGTATTCACATAATCTTTGAAGTGCTAAAGGGGTGAAAAAATATAGCCAATGCTTTTACTATTAAAATCATTCACGGGGCACCTTTAGTGCATATAAATTATCAATTAGTTTTTATTGGCTGACTGATAATCTTGGACATACTTCCTAATTGTTGTGGCCCACACTACCTCAGCAAGGCTTCTGGGCTAGTAATCAGGTGTTATTCCCAAGTCAAATAGCAGATGTCTTTGCAATTATCCTAATTACTATTGTTTTGATGCACATTTTCTTTTTCTCAAGTGGGGTCAGTGCAAATGCCCAGCTTAGCTTTGTTGTGATTTTCATATTGAACTTCATGATAAAATGGTCAAACATGGAATATGACATTTTCAGTTTAGTGCTGCTGACTATAGTGTGGCTGAAGCTCTATGGAGGGATTTTTTTCCATCGTGTGTTATAGTTTCCGTTAGCATGTGCAATTTATGTATCAAGCCTTTGCTCATGGAGATAGAAACATAATTTGCTTATGTCACTGGAGAACTTTGAATTGGTTTGTGCGAACCAATTTGCGGTACATTTTCGAACTGGTACATTCAAATTTGTCAATTAATTTGGTTAGAAGATGAGCTCAGGAAGATGAAAAATTTCAAGCAATTGCTGGAAACTTTCAAAGAACCATTAACAAAAAAGTGAAAATCGAAAAAGAAGAATTTCGACTTTCATCAGAAAACTATGAAAAGCATTTTATAAATTAGTGCGGGTTTAAAAGAGTTGGTGGATTAGTCTGGTTTCAAAAGAAGTTTTTCTCAGGACAAGTTACATGCTTAAAAGCATGAGAGGAATTGATGGTGCTAGTTTCAAAAAATATTATTTATTTGAGTAAATTAAAAAATTAATTACTTTTACATCTGTTTATCACTTTCTTGATACGTGTTATGCAGGAGTAAGTAATTGAAATTTTAATTTAAAAAATAAATTCACTTATCAAAGTAACTTACTAACTTATACGTATTTATGTAGCAATTTTAAAAAAAGTCTATTAACTAATTTCTAACTAAAAATTATATTAATTAACATATTTTCATCAAAATATATAATAAAATTCAAATAAATACTAATTTATATGTTAAAACTTAATTGTATATTTAAACAATATACATACCATGTATACCTCCCATGTACCAATATTTTACATGGTCACATACTGTGTACTCGAATTTGTACCACATACCAAAGTGTACCACAAATAATGTGACTATGCTCATGGAGAGAGGTGCGGTTTAGCTAGTAGTTGAAAGATTAGATTTGAAGTGATCTGCTGGTAGACCAAGCCTTGCTTTATAGGTTTCAAAATCCAAATGTATGTAGTATATGACAAGGTTTTGCTAGTCAGAAATCTAGTATCCTTCCATACTAATCCAAGTATGTTTGAAGTCAATAATTTGTTGGATATAACTGTATTAGATTGGATTTTATATTGAAGAAGTTTTTGGCATTGTTGGTTGAGCCGTTGAATCAATTGTTTAACTATTTTGAAAGTTTTGCTTATTTAATTGTTTTTACTTTTTGGTTGTTCTTTCCCTGTCAGTTTTTTTTCTCTTAACTTCTTTAAAACGATCAGGATGATGAAACAACCTTATCTGAGGAGGAAAAACTGGAAAGAGTTGATGCAATTGATCCCAAGGATGAGGTGAGGAGCTAATCTGCCTAACTTTCTGCCAAAATTTTTTCTGAATACTAATATAGTATTTTGGATTTTTTTCCCATAAATGTTGTATCCAGTCTGCTAGTTTTATATATGTATATGCATATACTGTTAGGTTACTCTTCATGACAAAACTGTTATTTGTAGATTGCATTATTAAAAAAGGAGAGTGACATGCCTGTTGAGGAACTGCTTGTAAGGTATAAAAGGGTAAGTGGTTTTCACCGTTAGTTGTTACTTATAGCTTGATTTGTTGGTACTAATCCCCTCGTGTTTGTTAGGACCCAGATGATGATGATGATGGGGAATCTGATTCTGAATCTGATTATGCTTCTGCTTTATCAGAGGACCATTTGGATTCTCCAGCTCATGAGGATGCTGGGCCGAAGGATCCTGCTGTTCCTATGGATGTAGATGTCAAGTCTGGTGAGCACCTGGCTGCTGTACAGTCCCAGGCAAAAGAACAGTGGGAACCACCTCATGAAAATTTGGAAAAAAGAGAAAGTGAGCATCTAATTGCTGATGCAGCTGCTGCTGCAAGATCAGCACAACCCACTGGAAACACCTTCTCCACTACTAATGTGCGTACAAAGTTCCCTTTTCTACTCAAGTACTCTCTTCGTGAGTATCAACATATTGGATTGGATTGGCTTGTCACGATGTACGAGAAAAGACTGAATGGAATTTTGGCAGACGAAATGGGGCTTGGAAAAACAATTATGACTATATCCTTGCTTGCACATCTTGCTTGTGAAAAAGGGATTTGGGGCCCACATTTAATTGTGGTACCAACTAGTGTAATGCTTAACTGGGAGACAGAATTTCTGAAATGGTGTCCTGCCTTTAAAATTTTGACTTATTTTGGAAGTGCAAAGGAGCGAAAACTTAAAAGGCAAGGATGGTTGAAACCAAACTCATTTCATGTATGCATAACAACTTATAGATTAGTTATTCAGGACTCCAAAGTTTTCAAGCGCAAAAAGTGGAAATACTTGATCTTAGATGAAGCTCATCTCATTAAAAACTGGAAGTCACAAAGGTGGCAGACACTATTGAATTTCAATTCAAAACGACGGATTCTCTTGACGGGTACGCCACTACAGAACGATCTAATGGAACTGTGGTCTCTCATGCATTTCTTAATGCCCCATGTTTTCCAGTCACATCAAGAGTTTAAGGATTGGTTTAGTAATCCTATATCAGGGATGGTAGAGGGAGAAGAAAAAGTTAATAAAGAGGTTGTTGATCGCCTGCATAATGTCCTTCGGCCATTCTTACTCCGTCGACTAAAGCGAGATGTGGAGAAGCAACTTCCTATGAAGCATGAACATGTCATATATTGTAGACTGTCAAAGAGGCAGCGGAATTTGTACGAAGATTTCATTGCTAGCTCAGAGACCCAAGCCACTCTTGCAAGTGCCAATTTTTTTGGGATGATTAGTATTATCATGCAACTTCGTAAGGTTTGCAATCATCCTGACCTATTTGAGGGTCGTCCTATTGTTAGTTCTTTTGATATGTGTGGTCTTGATATTCAATTAAGTTCTTCTGTTTGCTCCATGCTTTTGCCTAGCCCCTTTTCAACAGTGGACCTAAGGGGTTTGGGTCTTTTATTCACTCATCTTGACTATAGCATGGCTGCTTGGGAAAGTGATGAAGTACAAACTATTGAGACCCCTGCGACTTTAATCATGGAACGTACTGATATGGCTGAGCTAGAAGTAATTAGGCCACTGAAATGTCAAAAAAAGTTGCAAGGAACAAGCATTTTTGAAGAGATCCAACGGGCAATCTGGGAAGAGAGGCTAAAACAGGCCAAGGAACGTGCAGCAGCTATTGCATGGTGGAACTCCTTGAGATGTAAAAAAAGACCCATCTACCCAACATCTCTGAGGGATCTTGTTACCTTAAGACATCCTGTATATGATATTCATCAGGTGAAAGCAAATCCTGTTTCATACTTGTACTCATCCAAGGTAGCTGACATTGTTCTCTCTCCAGTTGAACGATTTGAAAAGATAATTGATGTGGTTGAAAGCTTCATGTTTGCAATTCCAGCTGCACGGGCACCCTCTCCTGTTTGCTGGTGCAGTACAAGTGAGACAAATGTGTTTCTGCATCCATCTTACAAGCAGAAATGCTCTGAAGTTCTGTTACCGCTACTGTCACCAATCAGGCCTGCAATTGTCCGCCGACAAGTGTATTTCCCCGATAGGCGTCTTATACAATTTGACTGTGGGAAGCTGCAGGAACTAGCAATTTTGTTGAGGAGATTAAAATCAGAAGGTCACAGAGCTCTGATATTCACCCAGATGACAAAGATGCTTGACATATTAGAGGCATTCATTAATTTGTATGGGTATACATACATGCGCTTAGATGGATCGACCCAGCCGGAGGAGAGACAGACCTTAATGCAGCGCTTTAACACAAACCCCAAATATTTTCTTTTCATCTTGTCAACCCGTAGTGGGGGTGTTGGTATCAATCTAGTTGGAGCTGACACAGTTATTTTTTATGATAGTGACTGGAATCCTGCTATGGATCAACAGGCACAAGATCGGTGCCACAGAATTGGTCAGACACGTGAAGTTCATATCTATAGATTGATTAGTGAAAGCACCATTGAGGAGAATATTTTGAAGAAAGCAAATCAGAAGCGTGCACTTGATAATCTAGTTATACAAAGTGGGGGTTATAATACCGAATTCTTCAAGAAGCTTGATCCTATGGAACTATTTTCAGGTCACAGAACACTTTCAATAAAAAATATGCCGAAGGAGAAAAATCAGAATAATGGGGAAGTTTCTGTAACAAATGCAGATTTTGAGGCTGCATTAAAATGTGTAGAAGATGAAGCAGATTATATGGCATTGAAGAAAGTTGAACTGGAAGAGGCTGTGGACAACCAGGAGTTTACAGAGGAAGCCATTGGGAGACTTGAAGAGGATGAATATGTAAATGAGGATGATGAGACTGCAGAATTAGGTGAATCTGTTTCAAATTTAAATAAAGAGAATGCGTTAATGTTAAATGGAAATGATCATAAGGAAGATAGACCACCACAGTCTGTTGCTGTCAAAGAAGATGATCCTGACATGCTGGCTGATGTCAAACAGATGGCTGCAGCTGCAGCTGCAGCTGGACAAGCTATCACAGCATTTGAAAATGAGCTACGCCCCATTGATCGATATGCCATTCGTTTTCTGGAACTTTGGGATCCGATTATAGATAAAACAGCCTTGGAATCTGAAGTCAGGATTGAGGACACAGAATGGGAGTTGGATCGCATTGAAAAGTACAAGGAGGAGATGGAAGCTGAAATTGATGAAGATGAGGAACCTCTTGTATATGAAAGTATGCACCACATTGCTCCCTTTGCTTCATAACATTTAAAATTATTGTTATTCATGTTTATAAATGTTAAGTTGGTTGTCATTGTATTGGATCTTGTGAAAGTGTTATTAACCATGACTTTATCCAAATAATTTGTTTCTAGCATAGTTTCATAGGTCTGAGAAATTATATAACATGCTATAAATAACTTGTAGTTTGTGTTCCTTCTAATGTTTGTTACACCTGAAACCATTTATAATTGTGTAATAATTTTTCTGGCACATAGTTATCCTTTTTCATTGATTTATGGATGATTTTCGGTGCTTGCAGTGTTTGGTTTATTTATTGACTTGTTTAGCAGATGATTTGTTACAAATATTTGACTTAGAAAGATGTTTAGTTTGTATGCATGACATAATTGTGAGATTGAACACTATCTTGGTCTACATTATAGGCTGGGATGCTGATTTTGCAACTATGGCATATCGACAGCAAGTAGAGGCCTTGGCTCAACATCAGGTGTGTTGGATGAACTTCGATTTTTTTTTTGTCTTTTTTTTGGAATGAATATTAATTTTGGCTTTTCATGTTCTTGTAGTTAATGGAGGAACTCGAGTATGAAGCTAGACAGAAAGAAGCTGAGGAAGAAACTTGTGATTCTAAAAAGTAGGCCAGCACTGAACTTTCATCATCTCCTTCCCATCATTTGCCTTCAAAAAAGAATATCTAACATCCATACAAAGTTTTTTGCTCCTTTTAACTGTAATATTTTTTTACAAACCATAGTAGTTAATAGCATGCAATATCGGTGCTATTGCTTTGGAGCGTCATGTTGTAGCACCCTTCCCCTCCTCCAAGGGTCATCGTGTCACACCTGGCTGTTGGTCCTTTTCATGGCCAAAATTGCGGAAAATAGCGGTTGGATTGGGGAAATCACACTGCACTGAAGATCTATATCTTCTGTTCACTTAGTGTGTTAGAGAAGAGAGATTACCCATTCACATCCCTAACTCTAAAGGACACCATACTGTGTTTCTTCTTTTTACTTTAGTAACTTTTGTCTTTTAGTTCCAAAACAAGACTGATGGTGGTTGGACTTGGACAGTCAGTTTTAACATTGATGTTTGGACCATCACTTTACCTGTATTCATACAAGACTTTCTTGTCTCTTAATAAAAAAATTAGGGAAAAAATCAAAATCAAATTTAGATGCACTATAGTAAGGAACTTATCAAGTATTGTTCAGTTTCAAATAAAAAATATTCAATTGATGTGATACTTCTTAGAATTTGGTTTAGGGCCTAACTCAACTTCACAAAACTAGCTTGACTTGTAAGGTGAGGATTGCTTAAGCTTTATTAGCTATATTTAAGCCATATCTTTAGTTGATGTGAGACTAAACTACAACTCGTGGAGGCTGAAATTAAGGCAGCCCCCAAAGAGGCTGCAATTAAGGGTGACACAATTTAGGAAGCTTTCCGACATTCATTCACACCCAGGGCTACCAGCCTGGAGCGTCACATATGCAGGTGGCCCAACAATGGATCTAGGATAGGCTTTGATGACTTTAGAATTTGTGCATAGGACATAAATCAACTCTACAAAATTAGCTTGTAAGATAAGGATTGCCTAAGCTTTATAAGCTATATAAGCTATATTTAAGCCATATCTCTAGTTGATGTGAGACTAGACCACACTTGAAGTTCAGGCACTGTTTCTGGAATTGCTTGAGTTAATTTTACTCATAACAGAGTTAGCTTATATATGTTAAAAATTGAAGTATAAACACTCCAAGAAGAAAGTAGAGACTGGCACACTGCACAACAATGTTGTAGTTTGCTACCTTACAAACATGGATACAGGCACAAAAAAGTAGATACAATAAAGAAAAAGTACATATAACTCTTAACACTCCTCAAGTTGGAGCTTATAGATTGTATGCTCCAAGCTTGGAACATTTGAATTGAATCCAAGACCCTCTTAAGGATTTAGTTAAAATGTGAGCAAGTTGATTGTTTGCACTAACAAATTCCGTACCGATCTCCTTGGACAATAACTTCTCCCTCACAAAATAACAATCAGTTTTTATGTGTTTAGTTCTCTCATGAAGAGCTGTTTGATTATCATAGGTTTCATTGGTTGAATTTCACAAAACTTCAAATTCTTGAATGAGTTGTTTGATCTAAACCAATTCACAAGTTGTTAAGGCCATAACCCTATATTCTACTTCTACACTAGATCGAGCAATAGTGTTATGTTTCTTACTCTTCCAAGAGATTACATTTCCACCAATGGCAACACAATACCCTGTAGTAGAACGATTATTTGTTGGAGAGCCTGCCCAATCAACATTGGATTATCTAGAGATTAGTGTATTACCTTTATCCTTGTATAAGAGTCCCTGTCCTGGAGCCTATTTGATATACATGAGAATATAGATAACAACATTCCAGTGATCAATATGAGGGGCTTGCATGAGTTGACTAACTACTCTAACAACAAAGGAAATATCAAGTTTGGTGATTGTGAGGTATGAGTTTCCCAACCAATCTTCTATACCTCTTTGGATTTGAGTATGGTTCATCTTGCTCTAACATTAGTTTCTAGTTTGGATCCATGACTCTCAATACAATCTGTCATTCCTGTCTCTTCCAAAATGTCCAATGCATACCTTTTCTAGGAAATAACAATGCCTTCTTTGGATTGTGCCACCTCTATACCAAGGAAGTATTTAAGATAACTCAGATCCTTCGTTTGAAAGTAATTAATTAAATGTTTTAGCTTAGAGATTCTAGCAGCATCATTTCCTGTCATTACTATATTATTGACATAAACAACTAGATAGACACATCTTTCAAGAGAGGTGTGACAGTAGAAGATGGAGTGATCTGCTTCACTGTGCTTCATCCCAAAACTCTGTACCACATGACTAAAATTTTCAAACTAAGCTGTTGGAGATTGTTTGAGACCACAAAGAGAACGATGAAACTTGCAAACTTGATTAGACTCCTCTTGAGCAACAAAACCTGGAGGTTGCTCCATGTAAGTCTCTTCCTCCAACTCACCATGAAGAAAGACATTTTTAATGTGTAGTTTGGTGGAGAGTCCAATGACGAATGACAACCATAGCAATAACGAGGTGAACCGTAGTGATCTTAGCCACATGAGAGAAAGTGTCACCATAGTCAAGGCTAAGAATTTGAGTGTAGCCTTTAGCCACCAACCGAGCTTTAAGACAATGAACCTCATCAGTTGGGCTAACTTTGATAGCATAGACCCACCTGCAACCAATTATTTTCTTTATTGACAAGAGAGAAACTAGATCCCAAGTATCACTATGCCCAAGAGCTTGCATGTCATCAATCATGACTTGCCACTATCCATGGTTAAGTGCTTCATCAACATTTGTAGGAATGGATGAAGAAGACATTTAATATAACATTTGTATCTCTCAGTGGTTGGAGAATAACATTTGTATCTTTTTGTAGACGTGAATAGCCAAGAAAAACACATTTGATAGCTCTTATAGATAGCTTATCAAGACCTAGAGAAACATCATGAACAAAACAAGTAGAACCAAAGACCTTGGGAGATATATGATATAAAGTTTCATTTGAAAAAATGATTGAATAGGCAAAAATTTAGATTTTTCTTTCATTAAAAATATCCAAATACATCAAGAACATTCATCTATAAATGTAACAAAATATTTGAAACCGAAGGATGTAACACAACTTGGTCCCTAAATGTCTGAATAAATAGTAGAAAAATTGAGTTACATTTCGTTTCAGTTTGTTTGAGAAAAGAAGATCTAGTATGTTTGCTTAACTAGCATGACTCATAATCTAACACCTTAAGATGATTGAGACTAGAGACCATCATCTTTAACTTTGCTAAACTAGGATGACCTAAACAGTCATGCAAAAGTTTTGGAGAAGATGCAGCAAAACAGGAGACAACAAGACTGAATTCTAAGTAGTACATGCCTTGTGATTCATATCCTATGCCAATCAGACGACCCGTATCAAGTTCTTGTATGACAAAGGAATACGCATTGAATATTATTGAACAATTTAAGGAACGGGTCAATTGGCTTAGAGATATCATATTATAGGGACAATTAGGAATGTACAAGGTATAATTTAAATTTAAAGATGACAAAAGAGAGACTTGGCCAATTCCTTGAGATGCAATTTTGGAACCGTTAGTTAAGGTTACCAAGTAAGGGATCTTTGGTGGAAATATAGATGAGAATAAAGAGTTATTCCCTGAAAAATGGTCAAAAGCACTTGAATCAACTATCTAAGGACTTTGACTTTCCACGGATTGAGAAATATAGGCTGTTGAGACACTTGGCATGGAGGATAACTGAGCTTGGTTACTAGATTTCAGCTTCAAGTATTCTTAATACTAATGGAAAGGAGCTAAACAACCCTCAAATGGAAAGAGAAGGCTTCGACGCACGTGGTGGAGGTGTCGCAGAAAGCTTTTGGTGCAGTCTAGCTGGCGCATGGATTGCACTCACTTGACTGGGCTAGAGAGAGAGGTGGCACATGGAGGTGCATGAGACAGTATTTTGACTTGAAATAAGTCGGGTTAGGTCGTGCTTGATGAGGCGATCCTAACCCTATAATCTGGTCCGAGAATGACGGTGGTGGATGGCAGTGATCAGTACGTGGACAGTGATGGATTACAAAGCGGGGTGCTCGAATACCAACTTGAAGTTCAGAGACTGGTTTCTGAAACTGCTTGAGTTAATTTTACTCACAGCAGACTTAGCTTATATATATTAAAAACTGAAGTATATACACTGCAAGAAGAAAGCAAAGACTAGCACACTGCACAACAGTGTTGCAATCTGCTACCCTAGACTAGCCTACAGACATGGATACAGACACACAAAAGCAGATACAATAAAATAAAAGTACATATAACTCTTAACAACCACTACCCTCGAGGCTGCAATTAAGGCAGCCCCCAAAGAAGCTGCAACTAAGATGGAGGTGACTGCAATTTAGGTGGCTTTCCAAAAATATCTTTTATATTTTAATTAATGTTTAATATCTCTATTATAAAATTTATCATAAAAGTTCTAAAATCTGTTAGTTTTTAAAATACTAATATCTAATTAATATATGATAATCTTAATAGCATAACATTTATTATAAATTTTAATATATAATAAATTTAATAGTGGAATATGTTACAAATTTTAATATTATTCTACTATAATATTAAAATTGTGGTCATCTTGCTATCTGTTATGGCATTTTTGGTGGGTGACTGCTTCTGCTATCTGCTATCTGCTATTAACTACTATGCTACAAACTGTGTTTTCTGTGGGGGTTGGGGTTTTAGTATTAATCCTTGCTTAGAATTTGTTTTCATCAGTGTTTGAAATACATGGACAATTTTGCATTGAAATAAGGTAAAACCGTAAATAAGAATGTACCTGAGAATGCTATATCTTTCTTTTTTTTGCAGGACTCAAACACCAGGGGATTCAAAGCCCAAATCTAAAAAGAAACCCAAGAAGACAAAGTTCAAATCTCTAAAGAAAGGTTCTTTAACCTCTGGCCTGAGACCTGTGAAAGAAGAGTCACAAGCAGAGCCTATGAACATAGATGATGAGGATGTCACTGGTGTGGGTTTTCTGTCTCCAAATTCAACCATGCAGAAAAAACGTAAGAAGTCTAAATTTACAACTGATGGTGAAGAAGAAAAGAGACTTAAGAAGTCCAAAAAGTCCAAGAGGGATCCTCCTGACATTTATGCTTCTGATTTAGAATCCAACTCATTAGTTGTGCAGGATGAACATGCAGAATCAAAGACTTGTGAAAGTCTGGTTGATTTGGAACAGAAAACAGCAAGCAGGAGTAAGATGGGAGGAAAAATATCCATCACTCCTATGCCTGTAAAACGGATCTGGATGATAAAACCAGAAAAATTGAAAAAGGGAAATCATTGGTCCAAAGATTGTATTCCATCACCTGATTTTTGGCTGCCTCAAGAGGATACAATATTATGTGCTGTGGTTCATGAATATGGCCCTAACTGGAGTTTGGTTAGTGAAACGCTTTATGGCATGACTGCTGGTGGATCATACAGGGGAAGATATCGTCATCCTGTCCATTGCTGTGAGAGGTTCAGAGAACTCTTCCAAAAGTATATCTTGTTGTCAATGGACAATGCAAATCATGAGAAGATCAACAGTCCTGGCTCTGGAAAGGCTCTTCTTAAAGTTACAGAGGTTAGATTGGCAATGTTTTAACATGTCTATTTTATCTCCACAATATTTTTTTTGCATGTGGTGGTGACCTCATCTATACAGTTTCATTTCATTTGGAGTGGATTTAGAAAATATTTGACCATTCTTATTATGCATTAATCATCCCAAAATTGATAATTACAGGATAACATTCGGATGCTGTTAGATGTTGCTTCTGAGCAGGTAAATAGGGAGTTACTGCTGCAGAAGCATTTTTTTGCATTGCTTTTATCTGTCTGGAAGGTGGCATCACACGTTGACCGCAGGCAAAATCCATCACCCACCTGTAATGGTCTCTATTTTGATCAGAGTTTCTATACTTCCATTGGCCAGCCTTCACAAAATTCCTTGAAGAAATTGTCTGAAAGGATGGCATTTGTGAATTTGGCCCAGAGCAAGAAGTTAGTAGCAGCTGCACTTGATGATACAACAACTAGGCAAGTGAATGACAAAGTCATTCTCTCTAGCCAGGGGGAAGACATGCCCGTGAGTGCAGATCAGCTGGATTTAACTCTAGAATTCCCGAGAGAGGAGAGTGACATCCTATCTTCATTTCCAGCTGTTATAAATTTATCAATACTTGGGAGTGAACCAACACCATCTTTAATTAAGCAAACAGGAGAAGATGACCTTAAAGTTGGTTTGTTCATTGCCGAGAATCGTTTCAGGTAAGGCTGAATATGGGTTTTAGTTCATGGTTTAAACTTATCTATAAAATTTGTGGTAAACTAGTCTTTTTTGGGTGCTGAAATAAGGGGGCAACAGCCCAAACACGAAACAAAACAAAACTAAGTACTGGTCACCCCTCTGGTAGAGGGAATTAGTTAGTTTTATTGCAGGCATTTGGTTCAGTAGTGTGGTTTGTCCTAATTTCGTTAAGAATTTGTTTTTCATTAATTTTGATATCAAAATGCATACTTTGTAGTGATTTAATTTTTTTGTTTGTTGCTGCTTTGCTTTGGTGGGGTTTTGGGGGGTGGAATGTGTCATTTGGCAGGGAATGGTTGACTTATTTATTGATTAGTATTTATTCTGTGTTTTATCAGTACATCAGAAAATTTTTAATCATCTTTTTTGTCTCCTTCACTGAGGCTGAAATAGAAATTTTCCTGGAATAGGTAGTTGTAAAAGCAGGATTGAAGTCATTGGAGATTGCTAGGCCTATCAGTTACTATAACGGGGTGTATGGTAGAAGGGAAGTTTTGTCATGTCCGAGAATCATGATGCCTGGGAATCATGATTCATAGGAATAACTAAAATTTGTTTGGTTGGTTATAAATGTTCTTTGGAATATATATTTTAGTTTCTTAGGAATCAAAGAGTAATTAGATATTTTTACCAGAAATTTGATTATTTACCACATTATATAATAAGAGTAACATGATATTTTTACCACAGTAAAACTTTTTAACTAGGGAAAGTTAGATTCCCACCTCTCCCATGGGAACAATTTTGTGGGAAACATAACTAAAAAGATTCTTGGAAAACATTGTTTCTTGTGAATGTTATTTTTTAAAATATAAATGGAACATGAGAAACAAACATTCCAGTATTGTTAAAAACGGTTATGGTGCCCCCATGGTGTGGCGTTATGGAGCCTCTTGCCATCTGCCATATTGTGTTTTATGGTGTCATCTGCCATTTATGATATGGCACCCACTATTCATGTGGCGTCCATGGCATGTGCAGCAGCTATGGTGGAAATTGCA
Organism: Pachyrhizus erosus; assembly: GCA_026544285.1. Lineage (NCBI taxonomy): Eukaryota > Viridiplantae > Streptophyta > Magnoliopsida > Fabales > Fabaceae > Pachyrhizus > Pachyrhizus erosus. The sequence continues at coordinate 42,512 of JAMLFT010000217.1, forward strand.
GATTTGTCAAAGAGAAGGTTTTGGGTCGAATGACCCACGCAAACATAGGCCCAAAATATTTACAAACCCTAGAAAAGAAAGAAAAGGAAAGTTTGGGCCGTATAATATGACATGATCTGAGGCCCAAAATGATTAAAAAACCCTAAGAGTCTTGTATTCTTCAAATACAAAACTGTACCAATTACTAAACCCAACACTGCACCCCAGCAATCTCTCAGTAGCGACCATCACTGGATGCAATGACGATCTCTGGCAGCAATCATAATCTTGAACAAACTTAACTTCTCTTCCTGTTCATTTTTTAAAATTCTATTTTCTTTCTGTTGTTCTCTTCCCATTCTTCTCTGCTTCTACTCATTTCTTTCTCCTTTATTTCATTCTATTTTTAATCTGTTTTTTCTTTGCTCTTGTTCTATTATTCTATAGTTTTGTTTTTTATTTACAATTATTTATTTGTTTATTAAAAATGTTATTTTGGTTTTATATTTTTAATTCTTTTTTTAAATTTTCTTTTAAAATTTATTATTTTTCCTCAATTTTAATTCTTTTGATTATGTTTGTTAATTCTTTTTTAAATTCTGATATGCTTTTAGTTATGCTTTTAAATTCTTTTATTTAATTGTTATTTTTAATTATCTTTTTAAAAATTTTAATCACTGTTAAGTCTTTGATAAATGTTATGACATTGCATATCTGAGACTCGTGATATTTTCTTGAAATTTAGTCTATGATTATGCTGTTTTTAAATTTATATAATTATCTTTTGTCTGCCACGACTTCCACCTTAGGCCTCCATGCCATCCACCATGTGTATAGCGGAGTTTTGGCTTACCACTATAAACTGCCATCTGCTTTTGATAACCTTGAAACGTTCCTAACTTCAAATTCATGGGAAACTAAAAGTTTTTCTTGTACCTAACACACCGTAAGTTTATTATACCCACGGTCTGTTTGATTTGCTAAAAGTAAGGGACATGATAACACAAAACTTTTGTTTCACGTTTGATTTTAAAAATGGATGTGGGACAGAACAAGAGAGGGGTTGTGGAACGGAAGAAACCAAATGCACTGCAACCTTTGTGATCTTGCCTCAGGATGATAACCTTGTAGCTTACATTTCGGATTTACAAATCACTTGTGGCTGGCATTGTATTGGTGGTTGATTCTCACAAATAAGCATCTGAAATTGTTTGACAGCCAAGGTACCGGAGCTTGGGAAAAAAACCTTGGTTAGCATAGTAATCTCCCGGATTAAGTTATACCCAATTATTTTCTAACATAGTTGGAATTTTGTCCATCATAAAAATATATGATGAGTTTTACAAAAGCTGGAACTAATGTAGATTGATTATTTGAATATCTGAAAAATAAACTGTTAAAAAGGTTTTGCATTTACCCCTTTGTACTTTGGCCTTAGACAGTACAAAAGAGTATTTTAGTAAATTTTATATTCTGATCAATGTCTAAGCATATCAATTAACATATAACACAATTTCTTATGTTGTGACTCAACAATTTGTCCTATACTGTTCTATCTGTCCTGCGCTTTAATGTTTATCAAACAGACCCTCAAGTTCTGTTGCATTGATCTGTTGAACAGTTGATTTTGAGTGATGGCCTATGTTTTTAACTGTGCAGTAATCTGTTTCTTAGCTAAATATAATTACCAGAGCCTAGTTGAATAGTTTTTGCTTTACGAGGTGAGATCTGTTCATGTTGTCCTTTTCCTTTTGGTCTGCTTATTGTGTTCTTGTTATGCTGAAACAAAATCCCCCATTGATAATTCATATTTCAACTTATAATTGATCCAATAAAGTATTTCCTCTGTTGCTGTTACATCATGCCTGGTTGAAATTTGATCATATTTTACTCTTGGGAATTCTGTTTACGTCAAATAAATCCCTGTCATTGTATTTTGTTTGCCATTGTTATTTTTGCACAACAACATTTTAAAGAATAGATATTACTGTTTTAATCAAGCTATCAATAAATGCGAAAGTTTCTTTCCTAAAGTCCTTACTTCTTAGTCCGTGAACATTTGTTTCTTGGTGACTGTTGGAAAGCTGCTTATGATATTTTCTCCTTTTTTCCTACCCCTCAGGGAGGCTGCAAGAGTTTGTGAAGAAGACAGTTCTGGATGGGCATTATCTGCATTCCCAACTAACGATGCAAGGTGTCGACCTGGATCCAGGATACAATCCTCTGGAAAGCAAAAGTCTTCCGTATCTGACTCTGCTAAGCCTTCTAGGTCAAAGTCCAAAAGAACTTTAATGGATCCTAGTGAAATGCATCACCATCAGGCTGACTCAATACTCCAGTCAGTGCCACCACTTAAGGATCTGAGATTTGATCTCACTTCATTCACTACGGATGAAGTTGGAATTATTGGTATGGATAGCAACTTCCCCTTTGACTTGAACGAGGAAAGTTCATTGGAAATGGAGAGTGTTGGAATGGTCCCGCATGATTATGTTGCTGGTTTAATCTCAGACCTTGATGATTGTACAGCATTCCCGGAATATACTGACATTAGATAAGGATCAAATCAAGCCTGAAATGCAGTTTTGAATGACCTTTGGCTTACTAAGTGGCTTGGCATGCTAGTCTTGATCAGATCATGAACTGCCGTTGGCTTACAATTGGAACAATGCACTCTTGCAGTTTTCTCGAAGGCGTGCCATTTTTGGATATACAGACACAAACAAGTCAAAGGCAAGCGTGCTGAAGGTTTCAATATGAAAATATAGAGATGTAGAAAGAACGCTGTCAATAATTTTATTTTACTCAGAATTATGTATTGGCTTGGGGGTTCAGCTCGAATTTGGCAGCGCCATTCTCGCATAGAGATCGGTACTGATTGGTAAGAAGCCTTCATTTTTTCTTCCCTCTAATGGTGCCATGGATTTGCCTGGGATGTTTTTGCATGCACGCGTACATATGTTCTTAGCTGAGGCATGCCTAGGGTTTAGTGCTTTAACTGGCAACATTTTGTTATGCAAGCAGAGAACAAGTTAGTCTTTTAGCGTTAGTTCGTTAGTCCCATTCATTTAGAACCACACTTTAAATTATTTAACATGAATTTTACACCATCTATATGCTTGGAGCCCAATATACATATTTTAGAGTAGTGTTGCCTTTTTCTTTTCCCGGTTCAAGGAACGATGTTAACTTGTTAAGTGATTCTAACATCCCAATATGCAAGCTAACTTGTCCAATCTAAGTTTCAAACGAAATGTTTCGCTTTTTGTGTTAACACACCTAACGACCTGAATTTGTTGGAACCATTCTCTAATGCAAATGGCATTTTTTGAACAGCAGACAAGTTGCGAGTTTATGTATTCCTTTGTCCGCACTGTGGTGAACTGATTGTTTCATATCATAGGAACAAAGTTAGCTTAATTTAATACAAGCCTTGTGATACACTATTTCTTTTTACATTTATATTTTAAGAATTTCTCTCTAATGCCTACTGTAACTCAATTATGATTAGGCCTCACATGTTACGCCTCATTTTTATCTCATCAATATATATTTTTATTTTTAAATTTTATAGTCTTGGTTTCACCTTTTATTATATTCAACGATTAAGGAACTGTTTCTTACTTTGAATGTTATCTCAAAACTCGTTTATCCGTGAAACATTGTATGGAATAATTGTTTAAGTGAGAGATGCACAACCTCTAGATTTTCCTAATATTTCGAAACTGCTATTCGAGCGTAATGAGTTTTTACAATTCTTTTATCACGTCATATTAATTTTCTAAATTTAGTACATATAAAATTTTTAAATATCTTAATCTGTTACAAGGTATTTGCGCAGTTTTTTTTTATACAGGAAATTTTATTATGCTTTTTAAATATCATCAATTGTATTTTTAAAATTTTATTTAAGGAATATTTTAATATATTTATATTAATGAAGAGAGTATTCACTTTTGGCGTATACAATTATTTCATTGAACAATTTTATCCTTGCATTATTTTTTAAATTTTCACTGTGCTCTTTTAAACTACAATAACTATTCCATTGTTTTTATATTGTCAATTTCTTTTTTTTTTTTTTTTAATTTTTTAGAAATATAGAAGAGACACAAAGTATCTCTCTTCACCCTAGATTGAGGAATGATATCTAGATGAAGTTCATATACGTAATTTAGAAAATTGACAAGAATTTTGAAATATGGATCACATGTACCCTTTATTAGATCCAAGCTTGTATGAGATATGAATAAAAAAAGAAAAGTTTTGTTTGAATCAGGTAGAATTACTATGGGTGATAAATCTTTTCTTTCGAGTGTGAACATATTCGCGTGAGTTGATCTATGGGTTCAGTGATTCGAATCACACTCTTGAATAACACAAAAGAGACTTCTCAAACTTTTAAATATTTGTTTTATTCATTTGGTGCATTTTGTATCTGCTTGAAATTAACATATGACACATTTTGTATCCAGTTGAAATTAAACATTATTGAGACAGATTGAACACATGTTAAATTTGTGAGAAAGAATTTGAGTTTGATTTTTGCATAACACATTTAAAAAGTGTGTATTGTTAGCGTAAAAGCTTTTATGTTATGAATTAATAAAAATTCATTCTTTTTCAATTTTTAAGATTAATTATTATATAAAACTTAACAAACATATTATATACAATGATTTGTGATTGGATAATATTGTAAAAAATATTTACATTATTGATAATATATTATTTATTTTACATCGACGTCATTAAGATTTTGAGATTGTATAAAGAAAGAAATTAATTTCTCTTTCACTAATCTCTACTAAGTAAGTTTCAAGTTTTAGTTTAAAGTAAATTAAATTTGAGATAAAAAAAAAAAGAGTTAGGTACTACTTGAAACATGGAAATATATAAAGTAACCTAATCCAATGCACTTAAGATCAGTTTTGACATTTTATGAATTTAGGACAAAACAAGAAAATAAGGTCTTTATATATAATTATTTCAAAATGTAAATATATATTACATAAAAAAAGTAGGACACATAATTTCATTAAAAATGATATACTTTATTACATTAAATGAATAATATAGTTTTAATATATTTAAAAAAGATATATCACATTTTTAATTCAATTTATTCTTTTATAATCATCTATCATTGACAAAATATCATTGTCTCATATTAAACTTAATGTACTTATGTTTTTTATTTATCCATATAGTGACTCTTGGTTTTAACTAATATTTTAGTATGTGCATCAAACAAGTAAATATTTATTTTTATATAACTATAATTATAATTCATAATAAATATTTTTAAATTTTAAATTATATTATTATTAAAGTTCATAATAAATACTTTTTAAATATATAAATTATATTTTAGATTTATAATAAATAATTTAAATTATAACATAATATTTTTAAATTGAATGAATAAACCATTAAGAAAATTAAGTATATGTATAAAAAGAAATAGAAAGTAGTTTGAGAATACTGATAAAGATATTTTTTTGCTTAATTGTAGAGATGTGTAAAATGTACCTTTAAGGAGAGAAAAGACAGTGTTGAAAATTTCTAATTACCAAAGTGATGAGAATGAAAACTTCATTATCCAAGTTTAGATTTTAATTTATAGTATAAAAGTAAATTTTTTTATAATTTGAGTTTTACTTTGTGTTTTTTATCTTGATAAAACAAACACTTGTTGATATGCCATATTAAGATAAAAAGATTATTTAACATAAATATATAAGTGTAACAAATTAGAAAAAAACTAAGAACTAAGATATTAATACTTTAAAATCTAATTTGGATATAGAAATTCATTTTAATTTGGATATAGAAAAAAAGACATGATGGAAAATAAAAATTTTAATTTATTTATAAAAAATACAAAATAATATAGAAAAATATTGTATAATTGTAGAGCACAAGAAAAACACAAGAGTTAAATTGTGTTTTTAAAACTTTTTCAAAAAATAACATGATCAACAAATGATACAAAAAATTGTTTAAAGAATAAATTAACAAAAAGAAAACAGGACTTAATATAAAAAGAGAGATAAACACTTTTCAAAGATGTTAGATGATCTATTAAGAAAACCTTTTTGAAAAACACAAAATTTTATCCTAGTTCACGACTACCACTGAAGTTATATCCAATTCTTGACAAACTACTAGATTCCACTATATATATAAAATTACAAGTATTCTTTTGTTAAGCCATTTTTGTCTCTATCAGAAGTAGTCTTTATTCTAGCCTCTCCAAGCTAATTTACCAAGTATTCTTTTTCAAGCCACTTCTGACTCAACCTTACAAGTTGTCAAGTTAATTAAAAAATGAAGGTTTGAGTCTAACTCTCATGTATAAAAATGTTTGAGAGCTTATAGGTAATGAAAGAACAACAAAATGGCTCAAAGATTTCTATACAAGATTTTCTATTCACAACATTCTGCCAAAGTCACTATGTAGTCTTGTTTTTATAGTTGAGATCTTCAAATATTAGTTTTTCACAATGGTTGCTTCCTTTCATTTGTTAATGTTGTTCTGAATCAGTATTAAATATATTAATTATTTTTCACCAACTAGTCATCAAACTTCTGATAAAGTAATTAGCTTATCCTCTTTTATAAATCCTACAAGAAGTAAAAGGTCTTGTCATTTTTTTATGTGTTGGGTGTAACATCCTGTTTTAAAGCAAATAAATGGTATTTAAAATAGTCCTGAATTAGAAAATTTACCTTTCTCTTTAAAGAAAATAAATTTACCTATTTTAAAGCATATATTTTAGTTTAGTTAATTTCAATTCAGAATTTAAAATTTATGAGAAGTGTTATTTAAATTTATTAATTTAAAGTGAAGAGATTATGATTAGTTGAGATTAATGATTTTAGGAGAATAGTTTTAAATAAATAAATAGCATAAATATAAAAGTGTGTGTGTGTGTGTATAAGAATATTTGAAAGATATGAAATAGATTTAGAAGCTATAAAAATAAATAGAAGCTGTTGAATTAACTTCTTTAACCTCTTGCCCCTTCACCTTGCGACGCCCACCATAGTCCTGGATCCTACAATCTTGTGCATACATGTTCACCTATCCTCAATGAATATAATAAGCCCAAAGGGAGGGTTAAGACGCTATATAAAGGGAACGACCATGGGAAGAAGATGAACAAAAACTGAGAAAAAGAATTTGAAAATTGTCTATAAAAATGAACCCCATTCCTTTGTTTTTGTATCCAGATAGTTTTGCCTTGAGCTAAGCTTCGTTATAGCTCAATCAATTGAAAAGGAAGGAGGAATCGCGATTTTGCATCGTCGTCGAAGCTACGCTAGAGCAATTAAGAAACTTGCGAGAAACTGGAACTCTAGGTAGGAGGAGTCATTTATTCTTTGTTTTAATTTCACATATTCATTTCTAAACAGTTTTTGCACACAATTGAATTCTAAATCAGTCAAATTAGTGACAAATTGAGTAAATTTGAATTGGAAGTTTTGCGTCACCGGTATGATTGTCGGACCTGCAATCCTTTGATTTTTCAATCCATTTTTGAGTTGAGACTTTGTCTAAAAATAGTGACGAATGTAATAAGCTATTTTACAATGAGAATTAGTCTGAATTAAGGTGAAATCAAAGTGAGGATGAACTCGAGAATTTAACTGAAAATAAAATTTCTGATCTGTTGATTAATGTGCTCTGGGTAGGGGAAAGGTTTAGGGAATGAAAAAAGAAGGAAGTTGGGTTAAGAGAGAGAGAGGAAGCAGTAAGAGGAAGAAAGAGGGAGAAACTAAGAGAGTGAGCAGAGAGGAAGGAGAAGAAGAGAGGGTCAGAGGAAGAAGAAGATCAAGGAGGTGAGGTTAGTAAAGGTGGGGGTGCAAATAGTAAAACAAGGGGTGT
>JAMLFT010000218.1:0-50379 GCA_026544285.1 Pachyrhizus erosus
ACTAATTAATAAAAAATTTAAAAATATATTTTAACTAAAAAAATTATACGTAAATGTAACATAAATCATAAATTTTAAAGATTAAAATAAATAAATTATTTGATAGTATGAAATGAAATGTTTTTTAAAAAATAATTAAAATAAAAAAATTTAAAATTATAATTAAAAAGGTCATATTTATCATAAACAAAACTATTAATATAATTTTTTATATTAAAATTAGAATTCAAAACTTGAAACAGTTGATTGAAAAACACAAGTTTTGAACACTTGTTTCAACCAATCACCAATGTTGATATATCTAGGATAAATTTAATTCTAGACTAGAAAACTATACAATAAGTTAATAATTGCACGCACATTTTAAAACATATTGGAAATAAAGTGCGGTGGCAAGCGGCAGAGAAAGAAAGAGCAATGGCAGAAGCAGAAGCAGAAGTAGAGATTGTCCTGATTCCATCTTCTTCTGACGAACCCAACAACAGGCCGAGGCCGAGGCCAAAGCCAAAACGTTTCGTTAAAAACCAAATCCCAGACTCAATTCTGAACGACCCTCTTCTGAACGCGGCCATCTCTGTCCTCCCTACCAACTACAACTTCGAAGTCCACAAGTCCGTCTGGCGCGTGCTCTCCACGGGGGCCAAGCGCGTCGCCCTCCAGTTCCCCGAGGGCCTCCTTATGTACTCCCTCCCCCTTTCCGACATTTTCACCACTTTCGCCGCCGTCACTCACTGCTATATCCTCGGAGACGTCACATACGGAGCCTGCTGCGTCGACGATCTCGCCGCTGTCGCCCTCGGCGCCGACCTCCTCATCCACTACGGCCACAGCTGCCTCGTCCCCATCGACGCCACCACCATCCCCTGCCTATACGTCTTCGTCGACATCAAAATCGACGTCTCCCATTTCGTTGATACCGTCAAGTTAAGCCTCGCATCCCGCACCAAAACCCTCGTCCTCGCCGGAACCATTCAATTCGCCTCCGCAATTCGCGCCGCCAAACCCCAATTGGAGGAATCAGGGTTTAGGGTTTTGATTCCCCAATCGAAGCCGCTCTCCGCAGGTGAGGTTCTCGGTTGCACTGCGCCCAAGGTGTCGTCGAATTTGCTCGGTGACAGTGACATTGGTGAAAGTGTTTTGGTTTTCGTGGCTGATGGAAGGTTTCACTTGGAGGCGTTTATGATTGCGAATCCGAGGATTAGGGCATTCAGGTACGACCCTTACATGGGGAAGTTGTTTTTAGAGGAATATGATCATTTGAGTATGAAGAAATCGAGGAAAAATGCGATTTTGAAAGCGAGGGAGGGTCGGAGTTGGGGTGTGGTTTTGGGGACGCTGGGGAGGCAAGGGAATCCGAGGATTTTGGAGAGGTTGGAGAAGAAGATGAGGGAGAGAGGGTTGGATTATACTGTGGTTTTGATGTCGGAGATGAGTCCTGGGAGGATTGCACTGTTTGAGGATTCCGTGGATGTTTGGATTCAAATTGCGTGCCCGAGGTTGTCAATTGATTGGGGTGACGCTTTTGTGAAACCGGTGCTTACTCCTTTCGAGGCAGAGATTGCGCTGGGAGAGATACCTGGGTGGTGGGACAAAAACCAGGAGGGTTGTTGCAACAATAGTGGTTCTTGTTGTGGGGATGCAAATGATTTTGGTGGAGATTATCCAATGGATTACTATGCTCAAGATGGTGGGAACTGGAATTCATCTTATGTCAACAATTCTACTCGTCCTCCCACCAGGAGACTCTCTATCTCCTCTCTTTCTCAGACTACCATTTCCCATCAGTCTTAGTTAGATTTGCTTACTTTGTAAATCTCAGGTTTTCAAAATCTGGGATTTTGCGTTTCTCTGACTACCACAATTTTTACCACATTGATTGTTTTCCTTGTTTTTAGATTTGTCTTGTTTAAACATAAAGATCATTTTTGTTCGATGAATGTTTAGGGGAGAAGAAAAACATGCTGAAATGTTCTGTTCTTTGATCTCATCTGATCTGAATGAAGATAGAATGTGATACGCTCGGTCTTTCATGGCATGATTGGCAAGTTTGTTTGCCACTTCAATTTCTCAACGTTTTTGCAGTCTCTTACTGTAGATTGCTTTTTTTTTTTTTTTGTTATTTCTTACTGTAGTTGCCCATGATTTCCATTTTAATCTTGATTAGTTTTCAGTTCAACTTTAAGCCGAAGAGAGTTGCTTGCATAAGGAGAACTGCTATTTATTGTGAAGAGCTGTTGCACGTATTGATTACGAAGCGACATGTTTGTATTTCATAGACAAAAGTAATAACTGATTCGATGGAAATTATACTTGTCTTTATAGTAGAGATTTTATGTTTAACGAATTCATGAGATGAAGTATTTTCCAACTCAAGTATTGATTAGGCAATTGATTCTCGTGCCTGGTAGAGTAAATGGACACTTATCTATTTTGAAGACAGATTTGTCTTAAATAAGTTTTATCATATAACTTAATGATAAATTTTTGTGAATAGATAAGTGGCATTTTGTGGTATACTTTATTTGTCAATTCAATTCAAGGACAATTGAGTTTGTATATGTTAGCGTGTACAAGATGTTAGATCCCAATACTTGAGTATCATCACTCCAATCGTTCATGTTCTCAAATTCTCTTGCTTGGCTTAAAATGGAGGCATGATACAATTTTTCATGACTTGCACTAATTTAATTAGGAATCCTTAAAGAACCACCAGGGAAAGCAATAATGAGAAATTCAAGTCAAAATAATGATGAAGAATTGTGCTAGATAGCTTATGGTGAAGCTAAAGAACTCCTCATTAATCAAGTAAAATCAACAAGATCTAGAACAAAGCATTGAAACTTTGCACAGGAAATTTTAATTAGATTTTTTACCAGCATACTACAAACAGTTACAATCTTTCGAAATTGAAAATTCCCTTACCCATTTTACCCGACAAGTATTCTAATTTTTGAAGAACTTATAAAACCGACAAAATGTTTAATATTATTTCATAAAATTTCTGGTGTGCAAATTAGTTATATACACCTTTAGTTTTCAAAGTTTAGTACATGTTATGATTTAATCTACATTTGGTGTCTATTATTTTTAAAATAAAAATTTATATCTTAAAAATTCTCTTTAAAAAATTAATTTAGAAATTGTCCTTAAAATCTTATGATGTAAATGAGGAAGTTTTGGGTAAAAATAAAAATGAACCAAAAATAAAATGCATATGTAATTTATGAAACAAAGAATTACTATGTCTGTTTATGAAACAAAGAATTGATTTCTTAAATGTGTATTGTTTTTCTAACGAAAAAAAAAAAAAAAAAAAAGAACTTGGATGAACCCACGCACAAGACACAGCCCAGCCCGCAGCCGGCTTTATTATTTATAAAGAAGTATGAAAGGGTTGATTAGAAAAATTAATAGCGCGTGGAAAGTGGAATCAATTTGGTTAAACGACGTAGCCACTATTTTATTTTCTTCTCTTCTCTTCTCTTCTCTTTTCGGTAACCTAACCACTACTCTTGCATTGCATTGCATGGCATGGAATGGAATGTATGTTATATAGCGAAACAAGTTCTTTTCTATCGGCGATGTCTATATCTTTTTTAAATTAATTGGCTCTGCTATACCTAAATAAATGTGAAGTGACTCATTTTTTATGTTTTTGCCTATCTTATATATTACACCACTCGCTGCGATCCACTTGCCTACTCATCCTTCTATAACTCATCTGCCCTATTTCTCTTCTTTGGCGCTTCTACTCGTCATTTTATCTACTTCCAAAAATTAGTCATTATTATTTCATGCTCCATGAATTTTTCTTTTTCGTTAATGGAACCTGTCTTTCTTCTGTTTGATAAATTGCCTAAAAAATATGAGGATCAATTAGAGTATGTCCCGCTCTCAAATTTTCTTGATTTCTTTAGTTAGTAATGATATTTTACTGTGTTTTCTTTTATCTTACTTCTCCATAAATGGTTAAGTACGTGCAGTTGCACCTTACATTATGGTTTGCTACTGCAGAAAACCACAACAACAGAAAGAGTTTTTAATATAGAAAATTGTTTTTTCGTTTGGAACTTTGGATTTGTTCTGCATGTGTTGTTTCCCCCAGAAATTTAATGGTAGAGCTTATCAATGAAATGATGTAACCAGTTTTATTTATTTATTTTTGAGCTATTCCGTTGTGATCTTTTATGTCACTTATTCTCTTTGTTCCTTTTTCATATGGTGCCAAGGTAGGTGCCCATGGCTGAAGATTCAAGGAAACGCACATTGGAGGCTTTGCAGAGAAGAATAGCTTTTGCTAAAGTTGAAGTTCTCCAAAAAGAAAAGAAAAACAAAAAGACTACAAATGAAGATGGGAAACCACCTGTTCCTGCTGATTCTACTTCTAATGATCCTTCCCCACATTTGTTGCATTCATCATCAATCACACCCAAGAAGGGTAATTCAATTTTCAATTTTGTAGATTATTCTTGTTTCCTTCTTCAGAGCCAGTAAATAATTTAAAAGAGTGTAGGATGTTTCACTCACTCGTTATTTTTCTTTAGTATCATAAATACTTAATGTTTACCTTAGGAAGTATTTTGTCTTTTTGCCTTGGTTTTAATGTTATTCATTTGCATCTTGTCTGTCTATCTGCCTGTCACTCTGTCTGTCCAGGAATAGTGTAAGTTTTATTTTTTTATTGCTAATTTAAGACTTCTGCATTACAATACATGCATCTGTAAATATTTTGTTTGTCCTTTAGCTGATAATTTTCATTTCCCCCCTTAGGGAACTTCAGTTTCTCCGGTCATACCACTTTGCAAGGTACTAGAAAATCAATGTAATACTACCCTTTTTTATAGAAGTTCTTTTCAATTTTCTTTTTAATTTTGAGGGTTTTATGCAAATTATATGTTAAATTTATAATATACGTGAACAAAATGAAGTTAATATTTGTTTACAGACATTGAAGATGGTCCAGCATATGCCCAACTTTCTGTGCCTGTAAATGAAAATCTGCTCACAACTAATGAGAAGGTATTTCTTTGCTTGGAACTCATCTCATGACCAAGAATAGTAAAAAACTTCATCCAAGCATTTTATGATCGTATTTTCCACTATAATTAATTGATTCTGAAGTCTGAACTATAAAACAATCATTGATGCAAGGAGTAACTCATGGATCTAAAAATCAATCTTTTGACCTGTTAATAATCATTGAAAACTGCAATATAAAGGTCTGTGCTCCCAATCTAACCAAAATGTGGAAGTTTCTTATCTTCAGTTTTGAAAGATGCATATTTTTCCATTACAGACATTACTAAATTAGATGGTCGAATTTTCTTTATTCTTTGATTTCAGTGATTAATTGATGGAAATATGTATTTGTTCACCATTATTCACCATATATTTTGCAGTTTTCTGCTGAAAGAGGAGGTTCAATTGATGGCATATTGCACAAGCTTCTTCAGAAGGGAGATGCAGCACAAAAGTACATGCAAGGATCTAGAAACATAAAAATTGACAACTGGATCCTTCTTGATAATTATGTACAAGGACGGGCGCTTTCTTCTGGTTCTCAAACTAGGGCTTTGCAACTTCATTCAAAACGCTCTAAGAAACACATGTCTATGAAACAACATAAAAAATATGGATCATTAGATCTTCCTCAAGAGTTGCAGAAGTAAGTTAAAAATACACTTCCTGGGTATGTTGATGTTGCTCCCTATTGTTATTGAGATAGCTCTGCAATTGTGATAGTGTATATTGTTGTGACTTGAGAGGAATCTTTTATGTCAGCTTCAGTGTTTGTTCAAGATTTTTTAGTTTCATGCTATGTACAAAAAATGTTTTGTACAGCATGTTTTATCCTAATTGGCTACATTTTTCTACAAATGATGTTTTTTTGTTCCCTAATAGTTGTTTACTCTGATTGCAGATTCAATATCTTCAAGCCAATGCATGAAATGTGGAAAGATTACATAATTTTGCTACTTAAATCCACCGGGTAACTATTTTATATAATTTCTATTGAGTTGATTAATTTCAGTTTCTTGTCTTTTCAGATTGTCCAGCAAAGAAAGGGGAAAAAATCCTGATCATTTATACTGCTTTCCTCTTAAAGCTTTTTTATGACCACGAACTTGTTTAATATTTATTGCAGGAAAAATCAATTGGCTCAATGTCTCCTTGGTGCAGATCTACATGGTGCTTTTATTTTAGGTTTGAGAACACCTACAATTGTTCCTTGTGCTGGTCAATATATAGCAACATACTCTCTAAAACACGTACATTGAAGAGTGCTAGTAACATACTCTCTAACACACGTCTTCTAACACACTCATTGGTTAAAATTTGTTGAAAATTACAAAGTTAGGAGAGTCATTAAATAAGAGGTGAGATCCACAAAAATTTGTCATTTTCAATAAATTTTAACCAATAATGAAGAGCGTGTTCTAAAGATTTTTTTTCTGAAGATAATTATGTTTTAATGTGTAATTCTTTTATGTGCATTGAAAGGTGTGTTAAAATTGCTGTTACTACTAGAATTGTCAAAAGCATAATTTTTCTTGTTCTGAGAAAGAGTTAATGATTTTAAGAATAAGTAGTTGCATGCAATCATTTTGTTCAAGTTATGGCAATGAGTTCAATAGTAAATAAAGATAAGCTGCCAGTTGGTTTAGGGTGAAGACCAGGTGTTGGGTTTTCTTGTCCTAGAAAGATTCCCTTATCTGAACCCTCCCTTGCTTTTGAGATCCCCACTGGCCTGCCTAACCTTTTTCATGTTCCTTCATCCAGAATTTTAAAAGAAAAAAAAATAATACTTGATCTTTTCAATTTAGAATAAGAGTTGGGCTTCTGAGATGTCTACATAAAAAAATTTTTTATTAGTCTCTATCTCCTATCTATTCATCTGCATGTTATCACTGATTATACAATGTCCATCTATGTTTTGCAGTTGTGGAGTGTAAAATAACCCATTTTACAGGAATTTGTGGCATCATGATTCGTGAAACTGCAGAAGCATTTGGGATAATTACTGAAGATAATAAATTTCAAGGTAATCCTTCCATTATATAGAAATAGAGACTGGCGTTGCATTATCAAAGCTGTTATTCCTGTATTTCATAAGCATTAATGCTTTATTTGAATTTATACAGTTGTTTGTGTATACTTTTCTTAAA
Organism: Pachyrhizus erosus; assembly: GCA_026544285.1. Taxonomy (NCBI): domain Eukaryota; kingdom Viridiplantae; phylum Streptophyta; class Magnoliopsida; order Fabales; family Fabaceae; genus Pachyrhizus; species Pachyrhizus erosus. Next base: position 7,167 of record JAMLFT010000218.1, read on the forward strand.
TTTACTAAGGATTGCTATACATAACACAATTGTGATAATTAATTAATTATAAGGAATTTGAATTTTGAACTCATGTTTTGAAACTTATCACAATTTAAAAAGAAATGACTTTTTTTATTCAAATTAAAGAGACACGATGACAAATATTCGATGCATTTAGTTTCTTTTGAAATGGAACTGGTAAGATAAGAAAAATGCAACTTTGAGCTAGAATGGCATGAGAAATTTCTGTTTGCTTAACTTTGAAAGATGGGCATTGAACTTTCAATTTCTAGTTTCCACTTTCCGTAATACCAAGTTCATATCATAGTCATTTTCGTAAAATGTAGTATGCTAAGATTCTTGCACGTCCTTTTAGATTGTCCCTTTAGGTTATATCCTGAGTATCCTATAGCAATGTTTTTCCTGCAGGAAATATGATTTGCTGCTGATACACTGAGATTTGAAGCTGTTTTAAAGTATGTTTCTTTATTTCTAGTTTATTATTGAAATTTGTCTTTTGAATTTTTTCCAACATCACCCATCCAAAACATTTTACTCACAGCAGTTTCTAAATTACATTCCGAGGGGAATGTTAACCTTCAGACCTTTGGTTGGAGGGTAGAATTCTCCAGTCTTGGTGGGACCAAAACCCATTTTCTCTATTTCTGCTGCCATTTAAAATTGTGGGTGTATCTGAGTAATTCGGTCATCACACAAATTGCCACTTTTACTAAGGGTTTTGACTTACTTTCACCTATACTCTATCTCTGTCTCTCTTGTACTGAGAATTCCTTAATCCTTATAGGTTCATCTGTATATCTTACAACATTGTGAATTGGTTGATTATGAACTAGGAACCTTTACTATTACAAATTCTGGAATTTGTTGGCTAAAGTTGACGTTGTGCTGATTTATCTATTTTGGGATTACTAATATTTACTCTCTATTTGGTGACTTGCAGTTGTTCCCAAAAGGGCTTCTGTGTTTGTATTCCAAGTTGATTGCTGGAAAGTCACTCTACATGGAGATAAACTTGGTTCAAGAAAGGTTGGATTGTGATATTGGTGATGATCCTTTGACTACAGGTAACATCTGCATCCTACTGATGTCCCTTTTCTATCAGTTTTTGATGATGGTACTATCTTTTTATTGAGTGAACTTGTTATTGCCATCTTGTGTTTTTCTTGCTATTCTAAGTTGTTTACAATGCTTTTCTTACTGTTAACAGAACATCCGTGAAACGCCTGTGCAATTTGAAAGTCCTAAGCAGTCTATGGGAGAAAGGGAAATGTTTAAAGGCTGAATTGTCTCAGTAGAGAAGTTGGAGGTTGCTTAAGATTGGTAAAAAGGTGAATGACAGTGACCTTGACTTATAGGGCCATAGTGTGACATCCATGCTAGCCTTTTTATTATTTTTATGTGTGCCCTTAAAGTTAAACTTGCACCAAAGCAATAGAAGTACTGGTTTTTTATGCTGGTTCTATAGCTTCTCTTGTCTTGGTACTGCAGGTGTTATACTAGAATGATACCATAGATGAGTTGTAGGTTTTGGTCCGCTAGCTACAAATTGCCTTTGTCTTGGGAATTGGACACTGCATTCCTTTCTGCACGATTCTTTCTTGCAACTACTGAAAAATGCATTATGAGCAGTAAAAAATGTGTTCAGTCTTAATTCATTGAACAAAAATAATTAAATTAGCTAGCACATGTATATAAGAACTAGGACAACATTTTCTTATGAATTATATTTTGCATAGATCCAATATTATATTGGACACGTGGAGATATTCTAATGAAGCACATCATTTCAGAACAAGAATAAATTCTTTGAAGATATAAATTTCAAAAGTTTTCTAAAATAGGAACATTCCCATTTAATATTTATTATAATTTGATGTCCAAGAAGCTTATGCGTGCATTATGCATCACGTTGTTTGGAAGCAGCTGTGATGTGTGATAGGCGCGTTGTGGCTAATAACAAGTGAAGATGATGATTTGCTTACACGAGGAGGGTATGGAAAAAATACCTGATAGAAAATAATTTATATGCCAAGTTGGTATACAGGTATTTTTCTACCTATTGGATATATAAAAGGACTTTTTTCTTGTTAATATTAAATTGGATGCGTGTCTCGTGTCAATTTCCGATACCGTTTTATATGAACAGGGTTTATATTGCAGTTTTTAGAATTATTAGGAGACTTATTTGTGTACACTTTTAAACTTAAAAGACTAATCCGCACATAACTTAAATTGTAGGGAAATTGTGTAGATTTATCTTCCTTTTTCTTTGAATTGGTATATGAGAATGAAATGAATGGACCATAATATAATGAGGTTGAATAAAATAAATTAAAATTATTATTATTATTTGGATAATTTATAATAAAATAAAATAAATATTTTATTTTTTATTTGAAAAGAATGAAATGAAATATATTATAAATTTTTATTTTATTTATTATCTTTATTTTAAAGTGATTTATTTTTTATTTAAATATGTTTTTTTATCTTTGATAAATTTTATTTTATTGAAGAGTTGTGATAATCTATTTGTTCTAGTATTATTATTGTTAGATTGAGATGAGAATAGATTAGACCATGGACAGGAACTTGACTTGATCTAATCTGTTTAATAAAGATGTTAGACTTAGATTTAAAAAAAGTTTATTTAGTTAAATAGACTAGTTTAGACTTAAAAAAATAACTAAATTTGATAGATTAATTTGTTTACCTATTTAAATATAATATAAATTAATATACATATTATATTTTTATATTTAATATTTTAATAAGTTAATAATCTCACATTTTTAAGATATAAACTAAGTTTTATTTTCATAACTTATTTTGTTTCATAACTCAAGTTTGTAATGATAATATTTGAATTAAATAAAAATTAATTTTTTATTAATTTTATTTTTATATAATAGGTCTATAAATAGGTTAATACGTTAGGTCAAACTTTTAACAAAATCATGTTAATTCTAATAAAAAAAATTGATAAGCTAATAAGTTAGATTAAACCTTAATTTTTTATAATAAGTTATATCTATTTACACAGTCTAATCTAGCATATTTTTACCTTTATCGATAAGTTATTATCATGCACAAGCATCCATTTTCCTAAATCCTTTCAATGAAAATAACCTATCTTTGACTATTGCACCATTATAACAACTAGGAAAATTTTAGAGTAAAAACCATTAGCGAAAAATTATTCCACCCTAGTGAATTTAGCAATGTACCATCTTGGTCATTTGCATTATTCTTCTCTCTATATTTTGTATATAAAATGTATTTCATTGAGATTGTGAAGATTTTATTTTGTTTAAGGTAAGTGAAAGAGAAACTCATTACATAATAAATTAAAACTGTGTTTGGATTTATGGTAAGGTGAAATGGAGGAGAATGAAAAGAAAAGATATCTTATTTCATTGTTTGGATTTTACAAATTAAAATGAAATGGAATGAGATTTATTTCATTGTTTATAGTTATTTTTTTCCATCTAATTTGGGAGAAATATAATGAAATTAAAATTTTATATTACCTATTGATTATTGTATCTTTATTATTTCTTCTTCTATTTTCATCCTTCCATGCTTTTCATCTTCCTCTTCTATCATTCATCTTTTTTTCTCTATTTATCATCTTCTTTGTTATATATTTAAAAAAAAAATTCTTTTATATTTTATAAAATCTTTTTTTTCTTTTATTTTATATTTTATATTAAATGTAAACATTTTTTTCTTTCACTCCTTTTCTCTTTACATGTTAATTCTCCTATCAAAGATATATATGCTTCTTTCTTATTTTTTCATTTTTGATTTTTAATATTTGTCTTTTCTTCTTGATTAGTAGATCATTTAAAAATTTTATTTTTTATTTTTATTTTAAATAATAGTATAAAATATTTATTAATTTGAGATGTCACCATCAAATAAAAAAAATATTGGTAGTGATAAAAAAATCAAATAAAAAATCAAAATATTTTAAGGGCTACTTAACAAAACTAATATAATAACAAAGATAAAAACAAAATAAAATTTTTGTAAGGACCAAATACAAAATCTACCAATTTTTCAGGAACCAATAAAAAATATTAATAAAAATTAAATACAAAATTTAAAAATTTATCAAAGATTAAATATATAAAAATATACTTAAGTAAAAAATAGCCACTTTAAAGTAAAAGTAATAAAAGAAATAAAAAAATTATTATTTTATTTTATTTTATCCTCTTTTCAAATAAAAAATAAAAACATTTATTCCATTCTATTATAAATTATCTAATAAATAGAATAATATTTTTAATTCATTACAATTTAATCCATTATATTTTATTTTCTATCACTAATCCAAACATATCCTAAGTAACTCGTGCACTCTATTATGTAATAGTCAAGGGTAGTTACTGTTGATGGAAATGCTGTGAACAGAAAAATTGAGTTTTCAACGACTTCCCGGCATGCTGAAATTCAATGTTGGGACTGTTATCTTTTAGTGAACCATGCCTGCGTTTTGCTATAAAATTAAATATATCACACAATTAATGCTAATAGTCAAATACAGGGCATTTTCCTTGGCGTGGCCCCTCTTTTCCAAAGATTCTTGATAAAATTATTGCAGCTTCAAACAATTTTAAAATGCAGTGGTTTAATGCTTAATTCCAAATAGAGTGAATAACCATAGTACCAAAAATTAGTAACAACCACACATACAACCAATATAACAACAGATAATATGATGGCACATGTGATTATCCAACATATTCTTGGAATCAAGTTTGAAGCCACCACATTTTAAATGTTTGAAAGGACGTTATTCTATCAAGAATCCCCGTCCCCATTCCCAAATAAAATAAAATTTTCTATGGCATCTACTTTAACCACATACGACCCATAAAGAATTATTTACATTTTTTTAAAGAACGAATGATTTAAATTCTAACTTCGACTACATCGCCATCTTTGAGTTTTGTGTTGGGCAGTACTAACTGACCATTAATTAAAACCAGCTTTCCTTCCAAACCAACTCTCTGAGCAGCATCAGTAGCCGTGCTACCTGCTTTTAACCTCAAAATTTCACCATGAGGCCAACATATAATTACCACTTCCCCAAGAGAACCATGAAGATCATAAAGCTTTGCTTCATGCTTTGTTTGCTTGAAACTTACTTCAGAGCGCAATTGCTCTTCCCAGGAAAGCATCGTTCTCAAAAGGTTCACCTAAAAGATGAATTATAAAGAGAGTCACTGAAACATTCATTGCCATTTCATAAATCTACTGGAATAACGGGGGAAGACAAACAGTACTTTCCTACCTAAATTTTGGCCAACTATGCAAATTAGATATTAGACTAACTGATTTCTACCATCTTAACTGCATTTGAAATTTTAAATTTGCAACTACAATCATTACCAAAAATATAAATAATGATCTGCCACAAAATATAGATTTGGCTTTGGTTTAGAGCAAATTTCAGATTAGTGGATCAACAACATTTTAGCACGTGAATGGTCCAGTGACACTGACCAAATTATGGGACAAGAAAAATCAAACTTAAAAATATTCTCATGGACCAACTATAACAGTTTACATAGCATTTATATTATTTGAATGACAATGATTTTGATACGGAAAGAAAACAAAGGTAAACAAAGATAAGCAATTTCCATTCGTACAATGTTTGAGAGAGGGGTAGGATGGTTGCCAAATACCTTGTTATTGATACCAGCTTCAACAGAAGTTGACGCAACCAAGTCAAATTTTGACTGAGATGTTATCCAGTCCACTTGCCTGCCCTCAAACACAGCCGATACAACAGCCCAATATTCAGATTCTTCTTGCTCAGTAAAATTGATAACCTGGATGAATGTTGGGAGTAGGCGCCCAAATTGGTCTTGCTGCGAATGGTGCAAATAATAATATAAAGCTCTTCAGTACAGCAGTCTGATAATTTGCAAAGCCATCATAGGTCTAAGAAAATCAGTAATGCAAGCGGTCAACATGATTAATAATAGATTAATTTTAATGCATTGTCAATATAAAATAGTTTTACATTGTCATCTAATGATGCATCACCACTCCATTGGATGAACTTAATAACAAATACAAATTAAATTCTAAATAATATGCTCAAACTTTCCATCTTTCAAAAGTAATCATTTTAGCCATCGCGCGGCATTCATAAAGTCAAAGAGACTAATTGACACGAACCAGTTATCTTTAAAATGAAAGATGATATAGGACGATATAAATGATGAAAATACCAAACAACTGACAGATTAATAAGGATACAAAGAAGTAGCTAGATGTAATCATGACCAAACTTATTATTTAAGTACAGAAATATAATGCTAGTTTTAATTCTAAACTATTCACTCTTCATGTGATTTGAATTTGATTTTCTTCATCACCTGAGGACATAAACAATGTTTCCTAAAGTAAAGTATCCAATCCTTATACATTATGTTGCATGGATACAAGGACACTATCAGTATCGGGGAGGTGATACGAGATTTTTTAAATATATAGGATACAGGTACGTCAATATAAATTTTTTAAAAAATATGTATACAAGTTTAAAAATAGAATTCAATATAAACATAACAAAATTTTATAAACGATAAAAAAAACAAAAATAAGCTTAATTAATTAATAATACAAAAGGATATGAAATTCTTCAACATCTCCAAAAAAAAATCTCTAAAAATATTAACCAATAAATAGTAATAACACTTAAGCATATTACACTTCAAAAATTTCAATTTCACCCTTTTCTAATATATCGTCACCGAAAAGAATTGTCTCTAACTGGTTTATCAAGAGAAAAAGTAGCAATTAATTTCAAGAACAACCCCTTGAACTTTTCAAGTGAATTTCATTCATCTTCACCAATATCCCACGTTTTGCTCACACTCTTAGGGTTGAGCCTATTTTTTTTCTTAGTATAGATAAAGGAATATGTCCTCCAATTTTCACAACAAAAATTGAGTACAGACTTGATACAAACCAAAAAAGTACCCATGAGTACCCAATTTCTGTATTTTGAAAAATACTTTTGGTATGTATCTGGTACATACCCAAGTACCTGTACACGTGTACAACGTGATTTTATAAGTACCCATACTTCTGATATTTCTGCTAAACAACATGAGAATAACCTCACTTACAAAAATTTCCTGGATTTCTTAGCACTTAGCCAATGTTAAGCCTTCAAATATTTTTTTTTGGGTGAATAGTTTTTTTTTTAATTAAGCCTTCAAATATTGACTTAGTAAAAAACTGCTCAAAATTAATATAGTTTCTCTATAGTAATTACTACATCGCAGATACATTTCCAACACATATTGATCACTAAGAACTAGAATACAATTGGTGTGCAAAGGATAAATTTGCATATCTAAAAAAATGAAAATTTTTCCTGTGTACGTATGTCATGGCGTCTACATTGCTGATTAACAAAAAATAATGAAAATTAAAATGTAGGGTATAATCTTATATTTTTATTTGCTTAGAAAAACATACCTTGTGATACATACCATCTCGACATAGTGTGTACTTTTCTAGACAAGTACACCAATCCCCATGTCCTGGTTCAAACCACCATTCATCAGACACCTGAAGCAGGTCAACAGTACGCAACATGACCAGGTAATTTAAAATTTGAAATACGATGCAAACGAAAATATGGCATAACAGCAGGATCTGGTCATGGAGAGAGCAATACAGCATGTAGGAAGCTAGTTGGTAAGCTTAACTACCACATATAGTGGTCCATCCAGGCATTTCCTTCTCATTAAGTGTAATTAGTCGATCCGTGCCCTTTCTGTAAACAATTCTTCGCAAGTCACATTTCAATATATGTTAATTTAAAGTCGCAAACCTTTTTGTATAGTCGTGCATAAGCTTCCCATCGTTTAATCTGGAAAGATCTTCTGTCACCTACTGCTTCAGAAGCTGCTAGCCCAAAGCTCACAGCAAGTAGCAATTCTCTTTCATCATTTTCTACACTGCAAAGTTAATGAACATGGGTGACAATCAGAATGGATAGCTTTATAACATAACACCCATTAGAAACGAAAGTATTATGTACCTGATGATAACAGCAGCAAGTAAGTGACTTCCTTCTACCCTGAGGACTGGATGTCCAGCCTTCAATGACTTATATTTACTTAATAAAATATCTGAAGAATTTCCTTCCTCTAGATCTTTGGAGAAATAGGAGGATGCTTCAGTTTCAGGTTCATCCATGCTGTCTATGGATAAAAAAGGATTTCCAGTTTCTTTGTAAAGCCAATGTGCAGCAAGTCCATGTTCAGCACACTCATGCATCCTCTATCGAACAAAATGATAAATGAAAATATTAAGAACTAAAACAAGTAGCCTCTGCAACATGTGTGAAATAATTTAGCACCTGTGTCCTTATTTGTACTTCTAAAGGTGAGTTGTCAGGACCTTGGACTGCAGTGTGCAAGGACTGCAATTTGAACACATTCATGCAATCATGAACAGAATTCTCAAGACTAGAAGAACAAGATCATTTTAATTTTATTTCATGAATATATGAACAGGAAAGCCTAACCTGATAGCCACTAGGCTTTGGATTAATGATGTAGTCATCAAATTCACCATCTATTGGAGTCCAAAGCCTGTATAATATAAAATATGCATATCAATTAAGAGCCATTGTTCATGGCCAATAGGGTTAATGAAGTAAAAAACATCCCTAAGATCTATACACCTAACTTTCCACTCTTAAAGAATGAAGATAATGAACACACAAGTTTATACCCACCTCACAGACCGTCCAAATAACTGAAAAGGAAAAAAAGATGGAAATATAGAAGAAGTTATTTTAGTTGAAGAATTTTTTTTTAGTTTCCTCTCTAGGAGGATATCTTATCCTTCTCTGCTTTATTAATTCTTTCTGGATTTTTTTCTTTCCTTGTAATTAAAAAAATAAAAAATCTATCAATATGTTGCAAGCAAAAAACATCAATTAAGTTTATGTCTATCTTTATACAGTGATTGCCTTGAATGACTTGTTTATAGGTTGTAGGATTGAAAAAAGTCTGAAATTTGATCATTTTTTTTTACCTGTGTACAATGTCAAGAAGACTATAACAACACTGAACTGCAGGACCGTGTAAAGTTCCATTCTTGTCTCCCACAACTACTCTTAATGCACGTGCATCATATACTTTATCAATGCTTATATCCTTTCGTTTCATCTACACAACACAGTGAAATCATGACTTTTACAGTTCAATTAATTATTACAAAGTGATCTCACAAAATTTAAGATCCCTAGTGTTAATATTGCTCAGTAGGAAAATCATATACTTTATCAATGCTTATATCCTTTCATTTCCTCTACACAACACAGCGAAATCATGACTTTACTGTTCAATTAATTATTACAAAGTGATCTCACAAAATTTAAGATCCCTAGTGTTAATATTGCTCAGTGGGAAAGAAAAGTATCTAAGGCTAGCTGGAGAAGAATATAGTAAAATAAAAGGAATATTAAAATTAATCATTAGAAACCACAGTCCTTCCAACAATATTTCTTGCTTGCACAATAAAGTAGTGGTTGTGAGAATAAACTAAGTCCACAAAGATTTACAACCACAAAATTTGAAGGGGAACCATGGAATTCATAGCAATTTTCTTTTTAGAAACAAGTTTTCTAAAATAAATCTTCCACATATGCATCATTATTCACAAGCTTCGTGCTCCATTCAAACTATCCTAACCATTCATATAATGCCACAGTTCTACACAATTGCAGAGTGAGTATAGCTAAAACACATATGGACGTGTATATTCTTATTTCAAAGGTCAAACATGAATTCGCCAATACCTTGCTGTATAAACTATACAGGCTTTTTAATCGGCTTGATAATGTAATTTCCATCCCCGGAACATAACTGCAAATACAGAAGGAAACCTTTAAGAACTATAAAATTGATTATACCATAGCACTATAGTAGTCAGCAATAGATAGTGTTGCATAAAACACAAATATAGTTCAGCATGCATTTCTCATGGACAATATCAGAATGTAAAAGTGGTAAATGATAATGGTTAAAAAGAACATACGAAGCTGATATAATCATTTCTTGCTCTAGTGCTTCCTCACAAATTACCAATGACGCCAAAGCTAACCCTGCATCTTGAACAACCTTCGGTTTTGTGCATGTCTCTAGATTATTCCCAACACTACTGAGATAGTTAGCCCGCTTTCTCCGATCCAACAATATATCAAATGGGACTACAGCTTCCAAAAGATCCTGAAAAGTAAAATAAAAAAAGTGATGTAATTACAATGAAAAATTTGTTCTCACAGTCTCGCCCTTTACCAAGACTTGTTGAAGCAATGAAGATGTAATATTGCCTCACTGCCTTACTAACTAGTTACAACTATCAATCATGAATGTCTCAGAACAGCACAAAGGTTACCAAAGAGTCACTTCAGATAGTCACTGAAGTTATCTTCAGAAATTATTTTGCAACCATAAAATATTTGGAACCAAATATATATAATGATAAGGACTGGAAAAATGTGCTTGATCAGGCTTCTTTCTAACTTTTAAATTTATTTATTGAGCTGCATACAGGCTACTAAGAACAAGTCAAGGTAACAAACATCACTTCATAGTTCACATGCTTTCCAGTCTCACTTTTGTAGAAAAGATATAGAACATCTTCATGTAAAAAAGACAAAAAATATATAAAGAAACAGTATAATTATTGAATTAATTTTACTCCTTCATATTTCTTAGCCAGGCACAAAACAAGCATTTTGGTATAACTTGTTGCAGTTGCAATAAGCACCAGTATAACCCAGAAAGCAACCAAAGGAAAATCATACATCAGAATTTAATCAAATTTCATGATCATACATACAAACCAGTAGAATGAAGTAATGAACGCTTGCACTTAAAAACTCTTACCTTCATATTTACATCCTTGTTGAATGTCAAGGATCCATTGTAGAAAGAAGTTGAACTGTTTTCATCCAAATGTATCAAGTTGCCTTTTATGGAGAATCTTCTTGGGTTTCCTGTCCTGCTATTAGGACTCCACATGGAAGCCAGATCAGCTCGCATCTTTTGAAATATTTGAGGCTGGTATCAAGGTACAAATACAAACAATACAGATGTGTAAGTGTCAATAAATTATAATAATGCCAAAGATATGTCATCTTGATAGTGCTAATTTTATTTCTGTTTACATTTAGAAGCAGGAATTTAATACTTGAAATTCTTATGATCATCCAATTACATGTTTAAAAATATGAGATAAAATAATAAATATGCACAAGATAGCCTTTTTGGGTCTTTCTTCGAATTCCTTTGAGGTGAGCAGATGTTCATAGAGATTGGATACCTTCACTTTTCCAATATTTTTGTCTGCCTGCTCTGTGTCTACCTTTCTTACAATATTACATCAATATAATCTATCACTATCAAAGAAAAGAAACATAGAAACTATTAGAAGACCTGTAGAACAGCAAAGCATAAATCTTCAAGTTCAGCTTTCAACGCCCACAGACCCAACCTTGAAGCAAGTGAACACCAAAGGATTAAGGTCTCCTCTGCAACAGCTTGAGCTTTTTGCAATGGTAGAGCATAACTGCAAAGAGATATTGTCACCCAATAAAATGACTTAAACATGCCTAAAACTTATAATCTGTTTAGCCAAAAAGTCAAAAAGCACTGCATAACTTGTTGGTTAAAGATGGCTTCAGCAAGGAAGTACAGATTCACTACCAAAAACCATGAAGGATGGAAAAAGACATAAGATTAAAATAATTTTTCCTTAATCTTCAAAGAAGAATAACAGATCTGAAGTAAAGGACCAAAACAGGGAAAATAAAGAAAACCAACAATAATTGGTACAAAGGGAGAAAAATTAAGAAGCTCAGAGTAATTACATTGTTCTCATGTTGTGAAGACGATCTGCAAGCTTGATGAGCACAACACGTGGATCATCAACCATTCCCAAAAGCATCACTCGTAGATTACTTGCCTAGCACATTAAGAATGTAGCATATCAAAAACTCTCTGATGCTAATTCCACCACCTAATATATCATGTTTTTGAAATCTCAGAAAGCATTTAGTTTCAATATTATCTTGACCAACCACCACATGCATTATATCGACAGATACAAAAAGTTGTTACATCAACCTGTTTTGTGGAAGCTTAGTATCATAAAATTGAACAGATCATGCATAAAATTAACCCGACTTCAAGCTTCTATAAGGAAAAGTATCAAATATCCATAAGACAGCAAAAGGATGATATGATACATTCATCTCTTCCCATATTAATCTTTGTATTGTTTAAACCAAGTTAAGCATGCATTCTTTTCAGTATATTTTGATACTGATTACTAACATGATACCAAAGTTTACTTAAAAGTCTCAGTAGCTAATTGATACATATGTCAAATGCAGATTATGTACCTCTTCTTGGCCAAGGACACCCTGGTTTACACTTACCCTCCGATGTCTGCGCAATAACTGCAAAAGATAATGCAACTATTATATAATAGGGTAATAAAAGAAAACAGTGATACTCACCAAAGTTTTTTGGAAAATTGAGTTTCAAGCATCTAATGTACAAATATGATGAAACAGCAGAATATGTTGCCAAACTCTTAAGGTATTGCGCAATAGTTATGAAATAGTTACGCGATAAACATTCTTAAAAACTCAAGTTATTAGATGCATACTTGAAAATGGTTTACAGGTTCCTAATACTTCATACTGAAATTTATTTCAATCATGAAAAATGGGGCAACTAGGTAATAAAGGCTTTAATACCATGTCAAGGACCAATACAAGCCAAAACTCAAGAAGTTTTTAAAATGAAAGCATGCAAATGTTTTCATATCTTTATTTCAGTCAAGGTGTGTAGCAAATTGAATTCTAACAACTACCAAGCAAACTATAATGTGCCTCCCATGACATTCCTTATTCTTTATGGTACCTGATTAATATAACTTAACCTTGAAACACTGGCAACCAACTTGACCACATCATCCCCAAACTCTGCCTCAATGTCCCGCAGACTTTGGCAAGTGTCATCAACCACGTCGTGTAAAATACCAGCCACGACTGTGTTAACAGCCTGAAACAGGGTATCAAGATTTCAAACAAAGGAACAGCTAAATAGAAACATGTTTTTGAAATGCAATGCATCTACATTAAAAATGCAAAATACAAGGGTAACATAAAAGTTAATGTGTTACATGAGTGTCATACTAAATGCAATTTAGTAGTCAAATTCATTTAGCTGTCTCTGGCATCAAAGGTTAAATGTTGTACGAAGAAAAATCAATATTTTCAGATAATTTTTCAATCAATTTAGAAATTTAGATGTTTAAGAAACATATGGGAGCCTTAGTAGAAACAGCATACATTTGAAAGTATTTCCCTAAAAAAAATATATCATATATTATCCAACAGCTTAAATATCAAAACTAAAATTATAGATAATTAAGATAAATGATATTGATATGTATCATTATAATTTATAATACTATGTCAAGTTTAGTGTTTCACTAATAAGTTTCTTCAGAATTGTTGTAGCATCATAAAAGAAGACACCGCCCCCCCTGCCCCCCCTCCCCATATGTTTGTTATGGTGTAAGAACAAATTTGTTTTCTGATTAACATGAGACTGCTGAGTATGTTGGTGAGGAACAGGGGTGGGGAGTTATCTTCTGACAATTTTGAAAATGAACAACATGTCAAAGAGTGCAGGAGGAAAAGGAGTCAGCCAATGCCTTCTTTGTTTGCCAGAAGGTAAAAGAAATAACAAATTCAGTCAGTTTTAATTGTAGCATTATTAGCTAATCAGAGGAATTCATACTCGTTTACCACTTGATGGAACCAATGCAGCTAAGATCCTTCCTGTGTGGATACAATGTGTTAAATAAGGGTCTCCTGTCTTCCGCATTTGGCCACGGTGTGCTTTTCTTGCAAAAGTTATAGCCTTCTGTACCTGCCTTCACACATAAGGTGTTTTAATGATGTAACAAGAGAAAATACAAGTCATAACACAAGTAGAGATATTAAACCTTTGCATCGTTAAATATAGGGTAGCCAGTAACATCTACTCCATCTTGCATCACAGTACCTGCATGTTAAATTTTGTTACTATAGGACAAATGGAAGATGATAAAATTTGTTAATAAGAAAACTTACGAGTAGAGCAACCCTATCATGTAATGACAGAACCAGCAACAGAAAATTTCTAACAAATGCAAAGAACCATCAAATGCATAACACATTTAATCTCAGCATTATTTGATGATACGACTTGACTCCCCCTCAAGCATGTTTTGTACAAACAAAAAGTCCAAAACCAACGAAGAAATACATCACAAGCTGACTCTATCTATGATGCACAAATATGACACACATCAGATGCAATGCGAAACTATTTATATGACTAGATAACTCTTCTAAATCTACATAGGATACAATAAATGCAGGATACGTATCTAGATATGTATAAATTTCTTGAAACATAATAAATATATAATTGCAATTCTGCAAATTCAAATTAATAACATGAACTTTCGACATTACTAAAAACAAAATAAAAATTACACATCATTGTCATGATAAATGACTCCCTAATTTCAAGAAATAGGAAGAGTATCAATCTTATTCCTTCTTGAACATCATCCATAAAGAAAATGGTTTCCATTTTAGGTTCATCAGAGGACAATATTTCTATGTTTATAGGTCTCAAATGTAAGCTGTATTAGATTTTCATAACTTTTTTTAAAGACTATGATACTTGTGAAGTGCTCAAGAGTATCGGTATTGAATACACGAAACAAATGCAAGTAGCGGTGCTTCAGAGGACACTATCTAGAGCAGAAGTCTTCAATCAGCAAAATCGTACAACGAAAATAAATAATAAGCGCTTAGCGACGCTTTCAGTTGGCATGTGTCAGCATATTAGCAAACTCTAAAGTAGAAGCGAACGAAAAAATAAAATAAAGAGACGAAAGCAGAAAGGGAAGACGCAGAACCTGGCTCTTCCTGGAGTTTGGGCCAAAGGAAATCAACTTTAGTGGAAAGACAAGCGCCGGAAGCAATTGCAACGGCGGTGACGGCAACCTGAGTGATGGCGGAGGAGACGGCGCTATGTACGGAAGCGGCTTTGGCGGCGGCGGCGATTACATTATCAGAGGTGAGAACAGGTGTCAGGGAAGTCGGAGCAGCGATTTGGTCAAGCAAACAGCGAAATCTGGAACGCTGAGGTTTGAAGGATCGGAATCTGCGAAGAAATGGAGATTTGTTCTGAGCTGATAACATTGTGGAGCGTTGGCATGAGAGCACGCTCATGCTCATACTTGGTTTCGTAGGCAGTTATTTTCCCAGCAAAATGTTTTAAGAGACAGAGAAAAAAAAAAAAAAAAATGAGTGGTTGGACTTGGCAGAGAAAAAAAAAAAAAAGAATCTATGGTTCATTGAAATCTCATTTTGTCCTTTAGTGCACCCCTTCGTCTTCTTGGTCTTGCTTTTTCCAACGGTTCTTATTCTGGTGGACAGGAGCCTAGCCAAGGCCCATAACTATCTTAAAACTTTTTTTATTTATTTCTCATAACTATCCTCTATCCAGGCTAATCCTGTTTCCAACCCACAAATATGAAAAGAAAAAAAATCCTAATTCGGTAGAAGGATAATATTAATAATGTAATTCAAATAATTTTGTGTTAATTAATTTATGATAAATGCTAACCGATATCTTAGAGTATTAGTTAGAGAAATAAAATAATTTTTTATTTAAATGTGTAAAAATATATTTTTTATAATTCAATTTTTCTCATTTTAATTTCTTAATAACACTGATTAATAAGACATTTAATTTATATAGTTGATAATATGTTTTATTTAATTTTATAAAAATAAAATAAGTAAATATAAATAGCATATGAAATTTACAGCTGAGTACATGCTGATATAAAATTATTTCATAAAAAATTTACTCAATTCGTACAGAACTATCTCCAGAAAAGAAAAAGAAAAAAAAACTGGCGTATAAATTTATACCAAAAAAGTATACAAAGGAGCCTCGAGTCGAGAGATTGGTTCAATTTTAGCAAAATTTCAAACATTCTGAATTACTTTTTATTAAAAGCATTCTGAATTATTTTTTTTTTATTAAAAACAAATTGAATTGTTGTTTAGGAAATTATGAGAGGCGTTAATTCTATAAAATATAAAAACAATATAAGTATCTGCCGTTGTTAATTAGTAAAGGGAAGAGTAAAGCACCTCTTACGTCACCTACGCTCCACTGTTTTAAGTAAATTATTATTGTTTATTAGCAATAGGCAGTTCATGTTAAATATTAACCAGAATTGATCATTTTAATGGCCAAATTTATGGTGCAATTCAGTGGTTGAAAAGGTAAAATATATAGTATATTTCTTTTTATAATCTACTTTTAACAATGATAGCATGCGATTTACAATGTTAACAATGAACAGTCAAACTTTTAATACATAACCTATATTATAATGTTTTATAAAAAATTGTAATATGTAATTTTTTTTGTTTTCTTAGTAATAAATATTACATTAATTTATAACTTTTTTATAATTTTTACATGCTACGTAAAAAGTACACCAATATTTTTGAAGAATAATATTAAATAAAAGATAATAAACAATTTACTTTTATGTTAAAAAAAGTGTGTGCCAATTATTAAAAAATAATATTAAATAATAGTAAAAAAAAAGTATTGTTTGCAAATAAAATATTATACAAAAAAATCTCAACAAAAAGGAAATTTATCTTTTAAAAACAATATAACATAATAATTATGTAAACTTAATTATTAAATATATTATATTAATCAATTAAAAGAATTGTCAAATTCAAGTAAAATAAATCATAAAAGTTCCATTTATTTTGAATTTAATATTATTAAATTATATGTTAATTTTAAATTTGATTTGAATAATTTATCTTCTAAATATTAAATTATACCATATCGAGAACATTCATATTTAGAACGAGCTTTTATTTAATGAAAATGAATCTTATTTAATAGTTTTATTTAAATATAAATTAGTAATATTTATATATTTTTACAAATATATATATGTGTGTGAATATATATTTATTGGATATGATAAAAATACTTTATAAGTAAATTAATTAAAAATATATGATATAAAAAATATTTTTAATGAAATAAAAAAATTTAAAATAAATTATTTATCGATTAAGTTACAAGTAAAATATATTGAATTAAAAAATATATGTTTTTATTTATATTTATAATATTATATTTTTCAAAAAAAATATTCATTTAGTCTTCATAATTACACAATTTTTATCTTTTAGTTTTAATACTTAAAAATAATTTCTTTTAATATTTGTATAAGTACTTTAATTTTTTTTATTTTCTATTGTCACACAAATTTTACAATCGAATTTTTACTATTTTGTAACAATGAGAATAAAAAAGATTAAAAAATTATTGTAAAGAAACTAAAAGAATGATTTTTTCAATGGAAAGACTAAAAAAATAAAGTTTATGTAACTATAAAAACTAAATTAATCATTTTACCTATATAAGACAAATAGATTGACTTAATAACTCTAGTAATTTTGTTGAAACATAGGATAAGGTGCAAACTCTACCAATTTTTTTTAATAAAAATCTGATAAAGACATTTTATTATAAATAGAAAAAATGTTAAAAATTTCATTTGATATAATTAGAATTCAAATAAGTAAAATTGTACAATTATAATATATAAAAAATTAAAAATATAATTATACCTAAATTTTAGAGTTATAATATAGAATTTTTATGTTAATATAATAATAATGTTAAAAGTACATCTAATGTCTGATTTAACACATGGTGAAAATGTAAAATAAAAATGAGTCACAAGAGATGGTGGTCGTAGCATGACACAACTCAATCATTATGCTACAACTCACATAGGAATGTTATGTCATGTCATATCATGATACAACTATAAAATAAGATTTGACTTTTTTAAAATGAGCCATCTCAATTCAAAGTAAAATATGTATCCTAAAGGTTGGTCAATTTTAATTATTCTAAATAATGTATAATATATTTGTAAATTAATAATTAAAAATATAAAACACTTTTTCTTCTTGGTCCATTTAAGCTTCAATGGCAAAAAAAATGTGTAAAGCACTATTTTTTTTTTTGCAAAAAAATAAAATAAAAAGCACTATAATAAACCTTAGTGAAATAAAAGTGTGCAAGGTCATCAGGTTTACGTTTGTTTTGAACAGCAACATTGGAAAACCTATTGCATTTTATAAACATATGAGAATACCATACAGGTTTCATATCCTTGGACACTATTATCTGTTTAGCGACAAGTCATTATGGGGTTTTGTGCTCTTTGTTGGAGAAGTGAAAACTAGCTCATTTGAAATGATTAATTATGACAAGTTAGCAACTTTGAATAATCCCTTTGATTATATGTTGGTACAATGTTCCAATGTAGGATGTAAGGAGTTGTCAATTGATTTTTCTTACCTCTAGGTTCCCTAACCTCTTGAAGATTTTAATGCCCTTAGCTACTTGGTTACTAGGAGGCCTAACAAACCTAATTTGGATGAGATGATTTGTATTTGTGTTGACCTTACTTATAAACGTCAACCTTACCAATGGATGCTTGGTGTTGCTTTTGTAATTTTTGAGCTTCTATTTCAAGTGTGAAGTTTAAGACTTCATGACATGGCATGTTGGGGAAAGAAGTGTTGGTGAAATTTTTTTTGCATTAGTTGTTGGAACAAGGGAGAAGAGTTGCCTGTTGTATGCTTGAAAAACTTATATCCATGCCACCAACAACACCACACCTCCACCAAATACATGACTTATAAATCACTATGCTTCTACTATTTTCTTTCATCTTTAGGAAGTTTACTTGCCTTATTTTATTAATTGGTTTTTCAATAATGGAGTTTTATTGTACAAAAATATCATGTTTAGGGGAAAAGGCATTAATGAAGTTGGCTTAAATTTGTCAAGTGAGGGAATAAATGATAGGGAGTTTTGAATAAATTTACTAAGTGATGATAAAAGGGATTTTGTCAAACATTAGGTAATGGAAAGTGTTAAGTTATATGTTCACTTGAAGCCAACTCTTGGTAGAAATTTTTTTGACATTGCTATATGGGTGTTTTTCCCTTTCAATGGGTCCTCCACTTTAAAAATTGGATTTACAAGTAAGGCTTTCAACAAGATTGGAGAGCATGTTGATGATTGAGAGCATTTTACACCTTGTATATGCAACTTCACTTGAGAATTGTGGAGTATACATTTCTCACATCACAATGGTGGTAAAATAGGCAGATGCCTATGAATTTGAGTTTATTAATGGAAATAAAGTTTTTGTCTACTCATAAAAAAATGGACATGCAAGTTACCCCAACCCCAAAACTTGGGGATTAACATTAGGGGTATTGTTATACATAGTAATTTGTATATGGATTCTAATGTTCAATATGAGCTCGTTACAATTGAGTATTTAAGAGATGCTAAAGTCTCAATGGTTATAATTTATGAAAAAGTGAGGTCCTAATAATGTTTACGATTAAAAAATTGAGTTGGATAAGATAATGAATGTTTTTTCTCATGGCATTTGAAATTCATTTGACATATTAATTAGAAAACTTCCAATAAAGTTGTACGATGATGAAGGTCCTATAAGGTCAAGAGAGAAAAATAATTGGGTAGGAGATAAAAGATGGTGAATTTATATGAACCCTAAACATACCACATAAACTGGTCAAATTAGCAAGATTTTTTTTATAGGCCAACACATGTTATAATTATATGTTATACAATATAGTCACACACAAAGAGGAGTTATATTTTTGTTTTAGGTGGTGGTTTCAATTATTATTTATTGGGTTTGGAGAAGGCAACAAGATCAAAATTAGGATTTTTTATATGAATAATAATGTTTTATATCTAAGTTGTTGTAGTGACTATGTTTAATGTCTCAACATAATTTGTTATCCATATCAAAAAATAATTTAATACAAGTATAAATGATTTAATAAAAATTCTTACATTTTTCATATTTCATCCTTGTAAAAAAAATAACTAAGAATAATTTCATACCCTAATATGAAAAATTAGTTATTTTTGTGATTAAAAATCATCATAAATTGTATATTTAAATTATCACAAATTGGTTAATAAGGACTAAAAATACATTTTTATAAATTTAATGAATTAAAAAATATAATTTTAAATTTGAAAGAAAAAAATAGAATCCAAATTTGAGACTAAAAAAAATATAACTTTAAGTCAAATTAATTTGCTTATTAAAAATGTGAGAATGTAAATTATTCAAATGAAATTTCTTGCACCTCACTTGTGATCCGTGGGGGTGAAATAGTAAAACTTTAAATTTTGCTCTCGTTGAGAGTCGAACTCAAGACCTCCCGCTTACTAAACGGGTGCTCTAACCAACTGAGCTACGAGAGCTATTTATTAATGACAACATTATTTGAGTAAAAACCTTTATATGTGTGGAGTATATCAAACGTTGTATATAAAAACTTATTGTGATAATTTTTTTTTTACACAAAACTTATTGTGATACATTTTTTTTACACAAAACTTATTGTAATACATTTTTTTTACACAATTCTTATTGTGATACTTCTGCACGCTTTATTTGCTAAAAAAAATTCTTCAATTTAAGGACATTATTATAAAGGTGTCCTTACCTGTTACTCCTATTTAACTTTGACCTTTGATATATTATCCCTGATTTTAGAAGATCGCTCTGCTTGAGTTTTAAAGATTGAATTTGATTATAATACACACTTATTAAAAAAGAAAAACACAATTCACTATTTATAATTTTTATTAGATATTATTAACATCGAATATATCTTTATATTAATTTTTTATATTTCTTCACCAAACACCAACGTTTGTTTGCTTGTGTTTAAAATGGATGGAACTATTATGAAGAGAAGGAATACATGATGCCATTGAATCCTTCTACCATTTAAAGACATTTAAAGTACAAAAGAATGAAAGATGATGAGTGTGAGTTCCAAATAAAAATATGTATTGGATAGAAAATAGAAGGATAAAATTGTAGTATAGATATAAAAATAAAAATATTCTTATATATCTTGTGTGTCTTGTTAATATGTGAGACAAATTCACATGAAGATTTAGTATTAAAAATGAGATTGATTAAGACATCAAAATTTCTAAGACGTAGAAAAAAAATATGATAAAATATAGATAAAACATATCATTAGTTAGCAAGGCAGAAAAAGAAATATGATTTGTAATCTCGACAATTTACGTATTAGCAAAGAGTAGGAAAAAGAATATTTTTTTAAAAAAAATTATCTCAAATTATTGTTGTATCCCTTAAAGGAATTTATTAAAATAAAAGACATTGAATTTTTTTATTCAGAATTTTTTGTATAGACTATAAAAAATATATATTAACAAATTCCAATACATAAATATATATATATTCTTTGACTTTCTAAACAATTAAACAAGATAATAAAAAAATTCTTCCTTTCTTTATTACCCTTGTCAAATAACCTAAAAAAACTATCTTACATTCTACTCTTTTACTTTTCTTTTTCTTTATTTCCTTTTGTAAGAATCGTTTTACATTTTTTTTCTTCCTAAACCAAACATAACTTTCCTAACAATTAACATTGAGAAGCCAAGTTTGGCATGACT
This sequence comes from Pachyrhizus erosus, assembly GCA_026544285.1. Classification (NCBI taxonomy): domain Eukaryota; kingdom Viridiplantae; phylum Streptophyta; class Magnoliopsida; order Fabales; family Fabaceae; genus Pachyrhizus; species Pachyrhizus erosus. The sequence continues at coordinate 28,919 of JAMLFT010000218.1, forward strand.
TGAATTATTGTCATAAAAAATTTGCAAAATCAGTACAAATATTATATCTTAACCTTTCACATCAGTGCGACCTTATCAAGAAGCCAGGCCATGAAACTAAAGTATTAGATTATTAGTAAATATTTGTATTAGAACATAAATTGTAGGAAAAATCATTTTGGAAGAAATAGTGATACTGTTTGATAAGTTTACAAACTTAATATTTCTATGACATCAAATTACCACCAGTAGCCACAATAAAGTAAAATAGAGAGGGATGGGGTACATCATGCGAAAATGAACCCAAAGATACACATCCATAATCAGGGGCATCTGTATGCCAATAGAATTCGCGAGTCTCAGATTACTTTTAATTCGTCATGCTCAAACTTCTATACACTGTGCAAAGTCATATTAATCTAAGCACCTTGAAAGTCAAAGCATCTATATACTTCATCAACTATAGAGGTAACCTAATGCACCAACCCAAAGAATTTGGTTACTTTTTTACAACATCCTTGAATGAAACTGGCCAAACCCTACACGTTCCTCAATGACAAAGGCTAAAACCCCTGCATTATATAATGCCCATAATGATGGAATTTTAAACAGGAAAGTAACTCATGAACATTGAACTGTAAGATAGTCCAAATCTAGATTAGAAGGATGAGGTTCCTATTGAAGAGTATCCAGCAGCTTTTCTTTCCTTCAGAGTTGAAGCCAACCAGTCCAGGCCCTCATAAAGACCATCTCCCTTAAGTGCACAAGTGCCTTGTATGTGCCATTTTCTATTCTTTAGATCAAAGAGACCTAGTCCTTCACATACTTCCATTGGCGTCATGGCTCCTCTCTACAAAAGAAAAAGAAAATATTAACAATTATAACCACACTAGAAGCACAATGCAAAACTCAAATTGTTTAAGGAGAGTATTTTGTTCAAGAGGAAGTCTGCTATATTACAGGATATTAATAATTAATAATTTTATATATCACATAATAAACCAGCAGAGAACAAAACAATTCCAAAAGTTCGTTTTTGCCACCTGCTAGGAATATAATTCTTGCAAAAACATTTTATCAATTCCAGAAGTTAATTTCAGTTATCAACTCGGTACATATCTAGCAAAATATTTTCAACCCGTTCATATCCCCATCAAACAATCAATCTGTCTAGATCAATAATTCGTGACTGAGCAGGGGCAAACACAATCCGGCAATTGGCATGTATGGGATAGCACTATGCAATTATTGCTCATAATAGAGGAAGAAGAAACAACAGAATGACTCCATATACTAATCCAAAACAACATGTTGAATTTTATACAAATATATGAGATGAAACTAGAAGTGTTGGTGATATTTGAATGGCATAAATTGTCTAAACCTTTCATTAAGGAATAAGGATATCAATTGTTGTTTCGGTGGAAAGAGTCAGGTCCTTTGAAGAATGGTTCTAGAGGGCTATTTGGAGTATGGATGAAGAGAAAGGTTTAGGACCTTATGGTTTACTTCTGGTTATCTTTAGAGCCATTGTCTTATGTCTCTAACAGATCCAGTTTTACTTGTACCATTTGATGAAATTTAATTATCAAGAACGGGACCAGCATGGACCACATTTCTGACCAGTTGTTCTAACAGACTTTGATACCGTCATGCCAAGAGTTATATTATCCTAGAAACTTAAGTTAGGTGCAAACTAGCCCATGAAAAGTTTTATATTCTGATACAAGATTTATGATAGCAGTAATAATAATTCAGAGACCTAACTAAGTTCATACAATTTTAACTGTTTCAATGAATTGAGTAATATAAAACCTAAAAGTAATATGTATCATTACATCTTAAACAAGCTAAAATATCCGAATTTCTGACATCCTCTTGGTATATTCAGTAAACAGTGTCAACCAATTACATAGTTTTGGCTCCTAGGTGATCTCCAGCCACAGAGATAACCTTAATGTCAGGTCATGCAACTAAAAGAACACAGATAAAAAAGTAACAAAGACATACCAGGTCCTGTTTGTTGGCAAATACCAAGATGACACTATTGAGCATAAATGGGTCATTAATGATTGTCTGCAAGTAATCCATGAACCAATTCAAAGTTTGTTTAGAATACACAAATATACTTGAAAGTGAATTTGATTTTATCACCTGAAATTCCTGCTTTGCTTTGCCAATTCTCTCACGATCCAGGCTATCAACAACATAAATCTGCATAAATGCACACATCAACAAATATATCAACCTTGCTACCTTTACCTTATGCCTGTAGACCATTCTTTCCAGGCCTACTAGACTGATTAATGATGCTGAAAGAAGGAAATTTTCAAAAAACAACCAGCTTAGCCTAATTTTTCTTTCACTGAGATAAAAGCATGAAAATTAATTTTCACCAGGCCATCTGTGTTGTTAAAGTAGTGCCTCCAAAGTGGCCTTAGTTTCTCTTGTCCTCCAACATCCCAAACTGTGAAAATAACATTCTTATACTGAACTTTCTCCACATTGAAACCTGCAAGGCAAATACAAAATTATAAACCTAGAGAAACAATCTATAGACTCATTTGCTAGCCAAAATTAACAAGAAATGTCAACACCATATAGACATTTACCAACTATCACCAAAAAACTATTAACATGGCCATCTTTAGAGTTTGACACAAAAATTATTAGGATGCAACTATTCACATCACCAACCACTAGAAAATTAGAAAAAATAGATGTTGAGCATATAGGCAGAAGGAAGGGTTATAAGAGTTGTTGTTAGCAACAACTGCATGCGTATGGCTCAATTATTCTTCATGTTTGTAGTCTACATCAATTTTTTGTAGAACTTCTACTTGCTGTGCCAAACCTCTATTTTTGTAGAATGGGAATTACTATACCCACAAGAGAACAGAGAGTGGCTTTATCAAGTTTATTGGAGCGGTTGAAGATCCCGGATTCCCATCTAGGGGACAAAATCAATTCCTGAAACAAAGAGTGAGTGTTTGGTAATCAATGAAAACTACTTTAGCTTTTGTGAAAACGTGATTCTGGTGTTGCAATCCAAGGAAGAATCAGATTTTGAGAAAAAATTACATATTGTAGATAATTTGGCAGAATATCAAAACTACAAATACTCCGATTTATTTTTCATGTATTTTCATTCCACTTAAAAAGATGTTGGCAATAAAATATTTTGCCCAACTCAAACAAAAAAAAGTTTCAATGACAGAACTTTTATAAACATGCTGCCATTGATAAAAAGTTTTTTCAATTTCAAAACCAATTCCTGCAAAACTAATTCTTTACAAAATTTGAAAGTGCACAACGATTCTAAGATACTAATCTTGTGACTTTTATCCTATATTATAAAAGAAAAAAATCACAGCCATTTATCTCCAGCTCTAGCGTTTGTTCCACTACATTACATGAAGCTCGAAACATGATTGCCACGTATATGTTTACGCCAATTCACTTCACTTATACCCATTGCTAATAGATTTTTCCCTGCCAATCAAGAGGGGAAATTCTCTTTTCATCACAACCAACTTATTCCTGCAAAAGCCAGCTTTATCATAAAAAAGCTTCACCAGTCATTACAGAGTCAAGCAAGTAAAAATAAAAATCTGCTAATCTTCAAATTGATGCAATCAAGGAAACAAAAACCAAGCAGACACACCCTTTGGTTCTCCAGACAGAATAACTTAATTAGTGTTGGCACATGAACCAAGTTGAAAATATGTTTAGGATTTTGCAATTTAAACAAAGTCATAATTATAAAATATGACCCACCAATTGTAGGAACAGTGGATAAAACTTCTCCAATGTGAAGCTTGTAAAGTATAGTTGTTTTGCCAGCAGCATCAAGACCAAGCATCACAACCTGAAGAAACAGATCACGGAAATAATAATTAATAATTGAGTGTAAAATTAACATTTAACAAGCAGAAACAGAAGAAGAAGAAGAAGAAGAAGAAGAAGAAGAAAGTAGTTACCCTCATCTCGGTGTTGCCGAAGAAGGTGTCAAAGAGCTTTCGAAAAGCTTGACCCATGCCGATGCCGGTCACTGTCTGTGCGTATCAAAATTGAAAGATAAAAAATTTGGATTGTGGTGGATTTTGCAAATTCAGCTGAGAACGAATGAATGAGAGAAAGGGAGAGCTTCTGTCAACTTTGAATAATCATCCAACCTTTGCTTTTTGGTTTCTTCCTTCCTTCCAAGAACTTTCTCCTTATGTAGCACCAACAAACAACAAAAACACAATTTGAGTTGAAATTTTAAACAAAACAAATACAACACACTATTTTATTTATATTTTAAACTAAAAAATATTTTTCGCACAATTCATTTTCAATTTATAAATTTTATATCATTTATTACATTGTCATCCAGTAGATTCGACTTAAATAAATTTGCTTACAGTGAAAAATATTTGTGATGCCTATAAAAAATTTTATACCATATATCAAAAAAGTTTTTAATTTAATCTTTGCATGTATAATTACTCTCAAAATTGTTTTTATCATTTATTGTTATTATAATAGCATGCATTATAAAATTACTGCAACATATATAAATCAAATTAAAAACAACATTCATTTTTTAATTTATTCTATAATAGTAATAATAATATACTAAATAATATTATCCTGTACACATTTTTAAAATTATTTTACTCTTTAACTAATTTTAAAAATTACCTCTCAATTAAATATGTTATTTATTAAAGATAACTCTTTAAATGTGATAAGAAATGACGTGTCTATTTTCAACTACTACTAATAACATGTAACTAAGTTAAATATGATTGTTATAACTAAAAAATTAAATACGATTATTATATAAAAAATAAATTAAAAAATATATAAGAATCAAATAAAAATAAAAACAAATACCACGTTTAAAATTAAAATCAATTATTATTTAACTCATAAGTTTGAAGCCCACATATGTATATTGAAGATAATTTCTTTAGTAGTTATATTTACTAATGATCATCCCATTTTATAACAACATATAATAAATAACATAAATAGGATATTAAACTTAGTTATTACCGAACAATAAATATTAAAATTAATAAATTTTTAGAAATAAATATTTTTATAACTTTCGTATAAATAAAGTCTTCACATAATTTATAAAATAAATGGTAATATAACAGAGAGATTTTATGGGAAGATATCATAATTCACACAATTAGAATATGACTTAAATCACACATTTATATTACAATTGACATAATTAGAACATAAAGACTAAAATCATATATTTGTAATTTAAATACCTAATAAATACAATTAAAATTTTAAGAACTAAAATCGCTTAACTACAATATCTGAAAATTAAAAAATATAATTAAAATAAATATCAATTAATATGATTTTAAGTATATTTTTACATGTTTAATTTTACGTTGAAAAATTAATTATATATTCATAATTAATTTTAAATTTAAAATTAATTTTATCAATAACTTATCCAAACACACTAAATTTAAAGACTTATTTGACATCTTAGAAACTTCAATTTTTTAATTTCAAAAAACTAATATAATGACAATTTACATTCATGACAAAAAATGATATTTTACCATAAAATTAAACATCAAAACAAGAGTTTATATTCCAAATTAAATTTTCCACATGTTAAAATTCAATAACTTCTTCCTTTAAATTTGCTTTAGTTTTTATACACTATCAACTAATTGAAAAACATAATATCACTTCAGATAAAAATAACTATTATTATAAAAACTAATAAACTTAACATATATCAATATTTTTTACTATGTGAATTGAATTATTTACTCTTAAATTTAAAGGTTAAAAACCACAACTTCCGAGAGTACCTTTAACAAAATAACAAGTAAAATATATTTTTTATTTTTTTTAAATTACTAAAGTTTAATTTTAATTTTTTAAAAAAATTGTATTATTTACATTCTTCTAGTTTAAGAATGTAATTTTTATATTTTTAAAAATATATGATTTTGATTTTTAAAATACTTTAGATAACATTTTATATAAAAGTAAAAATGATTAAAATAACATCTAAAATAAAAAAAAATACATTTTAAAATTAAAAATCCAAAATAATATGAAAAAATTTAAAGAGAACAAATTCAAATATTATTAACTTTAAAAGACAAAACATAATTTACTCTAAATTAATCACCAGTCCCTTTTATGTTAAAACTAGGGTCAATACTCAAACCAAGCTGGAGGGAAAGAAAACCATAAAGCAAAAAGGCAACCACATCCAGGACGAGACGTTTCAAAATGCAAGCTAAGGGCATGTTATGACAACTTGATTTTATTCCCGTAAAATCCTGACGTGTCCTAACCCCCAAGTCTTAGATCTCACTACGTGAATGGAGTGAAAGAGTTTATTACAAACGATTGGTACAAAGCTGCACAGTAACAACGGCTGTACAAACTAAACATGCAATGTCATACTCTTCATGCGAAACCATTGAATAACCCATCTTGTCCCACGACAAAGCTTACTACTCTTCCACTAATTGATCTCCCCGTTACTTTCAACAACGTACAAAAAACTTGGAAAGACTTAATTGCTGGAATGCAAGACAATTATAGTAAAAAAAAAAACAAAATCTTTCACTAGGGAGGAGGACAAGGGCGCATGATCTACAACAATAATACCATGAAAACCATACATTAATGCACTCATGGTACATCAATTCCCCTAAAATTAATTGATGAAAAAAAGAATACAAAATATCGACAAGGGTTTTTCTGCACAAACCGCCAGAGGTTAGGAGGTTACACCTAAGGAGTCATCAATACTTAGAATTGAGTCATCCATCCTGCGATTCTATGGAAAGCTGCTTTGACGAATCCCACACAAATGACTATTATCATCCTAAATTAGCAACTGAATAATCTACACTCACCAATAGACAAGGTAGTATCGTCAACCAGCCAAACCTCTGAAATCAGGAACCTATGCCAAACCAGTCCCAGTCCCAACATGATATATATTGGGAAAAGCAGGAAAACTAAATTTTAAAGAGGAAAATGCTGCATGTGTTCTCAAACCATCTGGTATTCGATTGAATCAAGGCGCTTGTGACACAAGTCAAAATGCCCTTGGTGTAATGTGTTAACTCTTTGTATAGCCTATATCTATGAGTCAACCATTTCATCTTGCAACTCGCTCGGGGCAACAAGTCCTGGAATAGAAAGCATTCTTTGTCGTTCCCTCTCTCTCTGAGCTGCAGCCTCTTCAGCATAAAGATCTTTGTTATCCTGCGGTGAAGGGTGACAATTAACAAACAGATGCTGAAATACACTACAAATATAAGTTCCAACACATCATGCCACATTTGTAATGTCAAAAAATCTACAATGCGAAGCAAACCAAAGTAACCAGCAGCCATGAATACATAGGACTACATTCAGGAATAAGAATACCAAGTATGTTGTGGAATCAATAAAGCTAACTTTTGAAAATGCCTCTGATTTTTCAGGTCATTCACCAAAGCACGAGTGCTTTTGTACATTTCAGAAAAGCAATATAGTTTCCTTTTAGGTGCTTTTTATAGGAAATGCTTTTCAGAAAAGCAAAACCTTCACAGAAACGCCAAACCGGCACAAGGTTCTTAAAGGCAAAAAAATTCAACTGGTGGAAAAATAGAAAACAAAATTACCCAAAAGCTTGCAGAAAATTTAAACAATTATCATAAGTACCAGCTTAGTTAGCATTTAGCACAAACATAATGCAGTAATCAATACTCTATTGGCACAAGTTCAAACTTCCCCTATTATTATATTGGTCAAAGGAGGTAAAACTAACAGTTCTACATAAAGCATTACCTGAGCTGAAAATTCTTTTGACTGTACAAGAAAATCTCGTATGTGAGTTTTAAATGTGGGGAGGTCATTCGTGGACTCAAAAAGTCCATTAACAAATTGAGTAACCTGCAAATTTCTTGAAATTAGTCATCTATTTAGGCAGGGGGGAGGGATTATATAGTAGTTGTTTCTCCCCAATTACCTCTGAAGCAGTCATGTTGGGAAATGAAGTGCTTAAAAGTTTTATTGTGAACTCACGAACAAAAGCTGCATTGCTTGGGTATGGATAAGGATTTGTAGCAGCATCCCAAAGAGGCTCAGTCAGGGCACCAGTTTCTGCCTGAAAAATGCCAGACTCTTTATTACAGCGATTTCTCACTGATTAATAAAGCAAGAATAAAAACATGATTTTTTAAACTATACCAGACAGAACAAATGTTGAAGCACCAGGACATGCAATTTGAACCCAGGCTTATGAAAAGTGTCAGTCAAGACAGCAAATATCTCTTGCTCAATTGTCAAAAAGTATGTCCGATAAAACTGATTACAGAACTCAGATGCCTGTTAAATATGTGCAAACAGACATTCAACCAACAAAAAAAACTATCAGAGATAAATAAGGGAAAACTTAAGGGATGATAAAAAATTCTCCAAGACAGGAAAAACTGTGCACAATGACAAAGAAAAACTATAGAAAAGAAACTTCTGAAGGTCAACAAATACCACACCTGAAACTTCTTCAGCATCTCCAACAACAGGTTCAACCCAGTTTCAGCAATATTCCTTTCTGTATGCCGAAATGCCCATATTATTGAATCCATAACAAGCTTCAGTTGCTGAAACAGATTACAAACAACATCACGCACATGCTACATAAACTAAATTTGAAGAACAGTCACAGTCAACATTAGATAAAATCAAATAAACTGCCATGCAAGTGGATTAGCATAGGCGGGGTAGTGAGCAAGAAACACAACCTGACTTGACAAGCAGATCAAAGCAGGGAAACAATGAGTAGCTATGGCTCGCAGCAAAGAGAAGAACTTTAGCCGATGCTCTGGGTAATCTTCAAAATTTTTTGTAATCATCTGTGTATCGGAATAAAAGAATAGATACAAATAAGTTGATATCTAGTTGCAGATATCCAATAATTATACACCATCACAATTGATAGAAAATAACTGATGATGAATCAAAAGCAGAACTTCTAAGTGATTTCAAACCAGTTTCTGCAAATTTAAATCTCAATTAACAAAAACCACAAAGTCTACATTCTCCAAAAAAAAAGTCATAAAAGTGAATTATTGAAAAACAAAAACAAAGTGAATAAGCGTTGGCAAAGCCAGAAGTCAACATAAGGGTAATTATCAGAATGAAATCAACTAGAGCATTCACATCCTAGGCAAATGACCCATAGAATTACCTCAAGTGTGCACTGGAAAACAGCTTCAAATATACGTGGGACATCTTCAACCATTGCAGCTTTATATCTGCAAAGTATATGAGAAATATGAGAAAGTGATATAATGATACATACTGTAAGTAATTAAAATAGAAAACATTTAGCATACTCTTCCCACAAGCTAATTTTGGCCAAGGGTTGGCATCAGATACTAAAAGAGGAATATAAATGTAGAATGTTGAGAGTCAAAGCTCCATATATAAATTATTAATAAAAAAACAAAACTGAGAAAAATTGACATACTTGTTTACAATTGTAGCAAAAAGTGACAAAACCTCTGATTCCCTTGCATCAGGCACATTCCTGGCATAATCTCCTAGAACAGGATCCATCATTGGTGGCACAAATTGTTTTCCAATTTGTGGTTGATCTTCAGCCTTGTCCAAGAATGTCTCAACCAGTTTAAGTGTTTCTCTCTTTACCGAACTGCATCATGAACAACACTATCAAGGTACTAAACAGTAATCTGGTTAGTACAAAACCAATGTCATATCAGTTAATCTCACCGTAGAAGTTTCACATAGGATGATCTAGAAGCAAAAGGTCCCCCTTCTGCAATACTTTTTGATATAAGCTCACTATACATTCTGTTGCAGGTAAAACATATACTATTTAATATTTATTGGGAAAAAAGAATATAATCCAATAGAAACAAAGTATCTATGGCCAAAACAATATAAAGACTTCCAGTTAACAGAAGATACCTGTACACATTCAACATGTCCAAAAAGATCAATGTGATTTGTGGCAGGAAATACGTTCCTAAAGAACACGCAACACTCGTATTCGTCTGCAATTTAGAAGAAACTTAAATCAAACTTATTATCATATATTTGAGGGGAAAACAAACAATAACTACAGACCTTGGACTTGACTACAGATCAGAATGGTTAGAGATGTAATATGTAACTATTCATGTGTCTTCACCTAACCTAACAGCTTGAGCTTTTGGAACAATTGGTTCAGATATGGTATTAGAAGCTACATTACCAAACAGTCAAGAGTTCAATCCTTGCTTCCCCATTCTTATAGTAAATAATTGAATTTCAACATAAGGTCAGAGAGCTTGTGCATTGTCCATAGTAGAAGAATCAAGACCAAAAGGCTTTTGCATGAAGGGACATATTAGAGAAGTAATATAAAACCATTGATGTGTCTTTGCCAAACAGCTTAAGCTTTTGGAATAATAATTAATGTCTAACAGTTTCACATCAAAGCTTGGTAAAAACCTAACAAAAGCAAAGGTGTTCAAGCCTTTGCCCTAATGGTCAAATAACTAGCACAGCACAATTCTAGCGTACTGGTTCCTATCATAAATTCAGTACCACAAGTCATTTATGTGTTTTTTTTATGCAAGTTGAATGGAAGGAAGGTTGCCCTATTTCAAGGTCAGGTTAAGCCACAAGTTTCACCAAAGGCTTAGGGCAGTACTTATTATATAACCTATTCATGAGGGTCCATTAGCAGCAGCAGGAATTAACCAAAAAACTTATATTGAACTGCCAATCATCCACACGTGAAGTGTACGGGAGTCAACTTCTATTTTGTTCATTTACAAATAATGGAAGGAATAACATATAACATAAAAAAGAAATATTTCATCCCTTGAAGACTAATGCGTAGGAATTTCAAAATTTTTCAAATAAAAGATTAAACAACAAATTAATGTTAATACAGATGATAAAAAAAAAAGAGTGTAATTTTCATTTCAAAAGGCTTTTAAGCATGCAGAGTGAAATATCAAAATATACAGCAGAATCACACAAAAATTACTAAAAGTTATACCTGCAATATATTAAGCACATTTCGGATTACATCTTGATCCTTCAGAAAATCAACATTTTGATGTGCCTTGCCTATAATTTCCATCCATCTCTGCAGAAGAAAATAAAAAGGATCTCTAGCATTATAAGTTATAATACTTGACTTCCAGGAAAAAAAATGTGAATTCATATAGACCATAACATTAAAGAGATAAAGGAAATAGTGCAGCTTCTCAAGCAAACAGATAACCTGATTTGGGAGCACCATCAACTTTTGAAGATATTCATCTCTCTTCTGGGTATCAGACTCTGCTTGAATCATGTTACCAACCTACAATATTATAATATCACTTAAAAACATGCACACACAAATATAAACACACCACATAAGACTAAAATTATCAATCAACTTAAGAGAAAATATGCATACAGATTCATAGAACATGTGTATTTGATGGGGTTCAAGATCTGCAATTGTATTTGGAAGGCCAGATAGAAGTTCAGAAACAAATGGCTCATTTTCTCCAACCTGACACAATAATGATCATGATTATTAATATGTATTTTATCAGATATCAAATACTGATTACCAAATGCATATGAAAGAGAAACGCTAGACTCTGCTTCTGGGAGGATGGGAAAGGAATGAAATGTTACCTGGGTAATTACAAATTTACGCTTGCACTTCTGGACTATTTTCAGAAATGTGTCACAGGCCATATCCTAAAATAAGTTAAACATGAACAAAATTATGTATGAATGAATTCCCAACAGTAAATATATTTTACTGGTAAAAGAATGTTTTGATCATTGAAGAATGACACTATTTAAATTTAGTACTCCAAATTAGAATAAACTATATGAAACAGCACAAATAGTCTACACGGCATAAAATGGATTAGAATAATCAAATATAATATCACACCTTGAGTTAGATTGTCTATATACCACTAATATAATCAATTTGTAAAAGAAAAAAGAGAATTTGAGACTAAAAGACAATATTAAAACTAAAGAATTTAACACGGATTTTTAAGCAAATTTATAATATGTTTTTTGAAGATGGTTTATATAGGTTGCTAACTTTCATGTAGATAGTTTAGGGTAGAAAAATTAGGAGCAACAAATTATAACGTGTAATAGGGGAATCATAATTATATATTGTTTTCAAGTGATTTGGACATAAACAAAGCTCATAACATAAAACAAGGACAGCCTAGGTTTATTCTAACAAGTCAGGCATACATCATCAGAGATAACAGACATCTGACAAACAACAGAAAACATCAAGGAAAAAAACCAAACCTGCACTCCAGGATGTGTCTCATGCATAAACTCAAACAACTTGTTCACAACAGTTTTTAGAAACTTCCAATGAGCTCTTAAAAACCGCGGATACTGCCCCACAACATACCTGCCAACAGAAGCAACCACACATTATTCAACAAAAGAAAAACATCATTTAACATAGAGCAAATGAATACACAAACATCCCTTACATGATATTACTTGCAATAACAGCTTTGTTATCTTTTCCCTTCGTGATTTCACATAGATTTAATAAATCACGAATTACCATAACCAAAAATCTGTTTTCCTGCCACAAAACTAAGATGTGAGTTATAACTGTTTAAAAAGACGACCAATAAAAGGATCCACAAGAAAAACAAAGACATCTGTTAAAATACATATGTAATCTAGCCCATTTGGCCTGCCTTCCATCTCTTGCATTGCATTTCACCCAGAACCTGTTCTCCCAGACACACATCTCTGTTTCTTCTCTATCAAATGAGGTTCTTCCCTCCTTTTGTGCTCTCTATGTTCTATTCTAACCAAACCATTGCCTATGTGACACTATATATTCTTTTTCAGACACAATCTCTATCTTCTTTCTCTCTTTTTCTTTATTTTTATTTTCCTAAAACTCATGAGTTGGGTTCTTTTGGCACTTATTGGAGATATCTTCTCTACCATGTCTATTGGTTTTATGTTATATTCACTTTCTGTCATTATTTTCATAATTATTATAAAATATAGAATAACCATAGATATTAATAATACTTATACAATATTTATAAAATAATACAATAACTATAAAATAAATATTTAAATTTTTAACTAAATTTTTAATGATATTATGTATTAGTTATTTATACTATCATTTATCATGCTTTGTATTAAAATTAAAATATATATTTATATTTTTGGTAGGATCTTATGATCCTGCTACATAACATGATCTTTAACCCCTCTCCCAACCTTAGTAGGATCTCATTTTGACAACATTGGGCAGAGCAATGCATATAGGGTTGTTCACTGTACCTGTTCTTCCATCATGGAACCAGATATAGACCCTATCGCCCAGCACAGTGTGTTCAAATTGTTCCATGTCCAGTCCTCACCGCTAAGTTGTTTACTTAGCTTTCTCAGCATCTGCACATTACAACATAAGAGTCCACTGCATCAAGGCATGATAATTACATAGGCACAAAAATGCATCAATTTCTTATGAAAATAACATCCATAAAACATTGGTAAATCCTTGGGTTAACAAAATTCAGCTTTTTTTGTGTGTACAAGTATAATAGCATCAATGAGGTTTGAATGCAAGACCTCATGCAAACTACCCAAACCCCCCACTAGGTCAACCCTAATGGGTTTTAAAGTTCAGCTTATTAATATTATCTTTCAAGAAACAATTAACAAAAATTGGCATCTTGATTTTACCCTTGGATGAAAAGAAAAAGCCAGTTCGCATTTGGAAAAAATAAAAAATATAAACTTTCCTATAATAAAATTTGAAATAGACAAGGACTAATTTTTATCTCGCTTCAAACAGATCCACTGCTTTCTAACTCACATACCTGCTTTTCAGTATCATCATGGTCAAGATGTGACAAGTATATAAGAGTCTCCCTCATAATCTGTATAATTGATTGAACTTTGATTAGTCGGAGAATATAATGACCAATATCTCTCAAGTTTATTATTTTATAATCTACTAAAATACAATATTCTGAGGAAAATGGCTTAAAAATATTTTTTATATCTATGTGTGAAAACTAGAAATTAAAGTATGGCAAAGGTCAATTTCACCTTATTACCTTGTATTGAACAAGAACATCATTGTCTTTCATTGTTTCACGGACTATATTACCATTTTCATCTTCAACTATGAGAACCTCTTCTGGTTTAGCCATGCGACAGATCATGAGCATTCTCAACTTTGACATTGGACCGGCATAAAGCTGCCGGCGCTGAAGAAGCTGTGAACCAATGCCATCAACCATACCAGGCACCTGCATGCCATTGAGAAACATATACCCATCACCTTAACCATTCTTAGGAAGATGAAAACAGTATACTAGAATCCATTGAGAGACAAAAGGAAACTGTTGGGAATTTAAAAATGAACAAAAATACACCTTTGAAAATGTTGTAAAAACTTCACTGACATATTATTAATTGCATACCATTATCAGACAATGTATATTCCAAAATAATGGTTTAGTTTAAAACCAACTGATCCAAAGTATATCTTGTAAATAAATATCTTAGATCTCATAACACGAAGACTGCAGTATAGGAATACCTTATGTCAGTGCAAGTTAAAGAAAAAATCAAATAAACAATAACTGAAGAAATAGAAAGTAAAAGAGTGAGAATACAATAAGTATCAGTGAAGTATTCAACCAAGTTTTTAAATATTTTATGAAATTTCAATACAGTTACATGAAACACCTAGGTATGCATGATACAAAAACTTAGTACCAATGTTTGTTAATAAACCAAAAATAAAATTGTTATCTTTATAAATGATTTCAAAAAATGAGTGAAGTTGATAATATTGTTCCTATGTGTAAATAATACAAAGTAATTTATAATGACAATAATTTATAATTTTTTTGTTTTTAGTAATGTCAAAATGTATGCTTTAACAATTGCAATTATATATCTACCATGTTTTACGAAATTTTATACATTTTCAAATATGTATCTTACACATATTGTATCCTGTATATTTTAAAATAATCATCAGATACACATTCGTATATGTGCATCATAGTCAAGCACACAAAAGGAACAGGATATATTTTGCTACAGGAAAGTTATTTGTGCAAAAAGAACATGATAGTATTTTGCTACACAAAAGTTATTTGAAAGGGAAAAGAGAATCGCCAGCCCTTGATTTTTTCAAATAACAATCAAGACCAAGGTTATTAGCAAACAATAAAGAGGCAGCACCTGAAGTCCTATCATGTTTGCCGCTGCAGGGTTCTCCAAGCTACGGTGTGGCTCAAACAGTTCTGAAACCAAGACATTCCAATAGTCCAGACAGACCTGATATTTTTCACCAAACGAGTACAAAAGTACAAATACAGATCATTTACAATTCAGAATACTATGTTAGGACACTTTTGGGGATGGGGAGGAAGAGAGGTCTATCAGGCTAGCTCAAGAATGAAAAACAAGTTTGAACAATCATAACGTAAAAAAGTAAGACATATGTCGACATCATCATACCTTAAAAACCTCAGTATCATCCACGTATGAGATATTGATAAGATATTCAAGACCCAATAGCAAAGCAGATATATTATCTTGAGTGGATTCCAGAATTCGAATGTGAACCTGCATAAACAGAAGAGCATCACCACACCACTATTAGTGTTAATAGAAACTTGAACACTCGTCAAGTAAACTGAAAACCAATACAGGCAAAAAACAGAGGAGAAAGAGAAAAGGAGAGGGGGAAGTGGTGCTAAACAGATGCAAAAAAAAAAAAAGGAAATTCAGGCACAACAATTCAAGATACAGAAAGGCGGGTCCACTCTCAAATGTGCCACAAGCATGACATGATACACAAAGCATAAAAAATACCCAGCATGAGCCACATTCTTTCACCTGGTCTCGTTACATTTCATAAAAATAAACCTGACTTGTAATCACAGATAGACATAAAAATGAGAAAATAAACCTACCTTGTAAAATGAGGTGAAGAACAGTGCCAAGTTCTGTATAAATGCCTAAACAGGGAAAAAAAACTGTCAGATAAATACTACACAAGTAACTTATAAATTAGTGGTAAATCAGGCTTCCTGCTTTGCAAAATTACAGAGACTTACTTGTTCCTCACTTGAACCATGTGAATATGCCTCAGGTATATTAGTAGTGGGCGGAAGTATGGTCTGGCATTAAACATTGCATTAACCCAAAATCAACCAAAGAAATTATTGCATTATCAAAATAGAACAAAATGGATATAGGAATATGATGAAGCAAATAAACAAAATACAACATGGAACAGAATGTAAAGTTATTCAAACAAACCTGCAACTGAACCATAAATATATTATACATCTTAATATGGGCATCATAGTAATTCCCAAATTGAAGTGCTGCCACCTGTGAACATACAAAGTAAACAATATTGATCTTGAAAGTTTCAGGTCAAATCATAAGCTCATCAAAGATGGAGCATACCTCAGTTAAACATTGCAATGTCAGGTTCCGATATGCAGGAATTGGGAAAAATTTTAGTAGCGTCTCGAGCTGTAATGAACATACAACCAAAAGATTTTAGAATTCCACCATGGCCGAGTTACTTAAGCAGAAAACTGCACTTACCAATGGTGATTCAAATATATAACCCAAAGGAATCCATGATAGGAAGGCATGCAATGTAGACAGTGTTGCACGTATGAGCTCAGTCCGTTGGGAAACTGATAACACATATAAGCACAACTCATGTATGAGCTGAAATTCACTGCAAACAACCACGTATGATTCTTAGCAACAGATAAGCATTCCCTAATAACTCATTAAATAAACAACTAGAGGCTGAAAATCAATAATTGATATCCCTAGTTCAGACATAAATTTCAGCTATAAACAAACACAAAGGAGATTATCATCCCCAGTGAGATATATGCTTTTCTTGATAAATGTAATTCTGCAATTCTTTTCTATATGGTTTAGCCCACTGTTGTAAGTCAGTTATAACTGTCACCATCAGATAGTTATAACTGACATCTGTCTTGTGATGAGCTTCTGCTCTATATATGATCCATGACAGAAGCTCATCAGTCTTTCATATTTTCTACACATTTCAATAAACATTTCAGTTTAGAATTCTCTCTTTTTTCAAATACTTT
This sequence comes from Pachyrhizus erosus, assembly GCA_026544285.1. Lineage (NCBI taxonomy): Eukaryota > Viridiplantae > Streptophyta > Magnoliopsida > Fabales > Fabaceae > Pachyrhizus > Pachyrhizus erosus. The sequence continues at coordinate 46,081 of JAMLFT010000218.1, forward strand.
AATATCCCCTTCCTGTAGCTCAGGGCTTAAATCAATGGCATGTCCTCCCTTGAACCAGAAAAAATGCCAGATCACCAAAGTAAAAAAAGAGAAATGAAATAGCATCCAAAAAACATCATATTGTAAGTTTTTATACAAACAAAGTCATTAACTGTTACCTATTCAATGATTGTTTAAGCTCTTTTATCTTCTGCTGAGTCATCTCTCCTCTTGAAAAATCAAAAACCTCTTCACTCAAGAGCTGAATGAACATTTTTGTAATGTTACTCATTGATTAAAGGAACAAATTTAAATGGAAATAAGGATAAACTTACCTTCAATATTGCCATACAATTCTCACAAATTGTTTCACTAGTTTTAGCTGCTGAAACAAGGTCAGGAATAAAGCTTCTCCATCTCACTGGCCATTCATGCTTCAAAATCTGGCGTGCAGGTTTTATTTAAGCACAAATCTTATGTAGTTAACCAAACACCAAAAGAATGCACTAAAATATTGCAACAGATTTATAAAGCGAAAGGTAAAAGAAATCTACATATCCATTAGAAAAACAGAAAATGTATCAATTTCATCTAGATAAACAAAAAGTATGCACTGTATAACTGATTCAATTGAAGTCCTATTAAGTAAGTACAGTATAATTTTTACCTGAACTAATATAATATTGAGTTTGTTGACATACAACCGCTCTGTTCGAAATGAGGCCTCGTTGCCAGAAAGCTATGCAAAAAAAGAGTCAATAACAAGACAAAAGATGCAGAAAGAGAAACAACAAATCAAGTGTCACCAGCTATGATCTCTGCTTTCTATAGTCTAAATGTGGCTGATACCTGTACAATAACATCAGAGATGAAATTTTTCATTCCATCTCGCTGCTCAACAGGTAATGCATTCCATCTATACTTAATTACACCTTCTAGAACCTGTATATACAAGCACAGAGAAAACATGTCTAAGAAAGCCATGTAAGAAAGGAATAACAAAGCGGAGAACTTGTTTGACACTTAACAATGTTGTTTCCAGCGACACTAAACTGTAAACCCGTCAAATGCAGAAGTTAAAATGAAAAACCAACAGAGTAAAGACACACGCACATATAATACACAAAAAGTAAAAGAGTCAATAGTTCTATCCAACAAAATAACACCAAAAGATTAGTTTCCATAAGCCGTTGCAGCAACTAGGGTTAAGATTTCAGCAAATATAGTAATCAAGCCCTCTGGGAATGCAATTTTGACTACAAATACTTCCACTCAAATAATTAGTTATAACTGAAGCACCTAGTTATATGCCCTTTAAAGTAAGCATGCTTCCTGGATTTCAGTTGTCCTGAATATTCATTTATAAAACAATGGATCAGGTTTCTTTACAAAACAAATGTAGTCAGTTTTGAATACTCATTTGGGTATCACCATATAATTTAGGGTACAAAGTTCCTGGATTTCAATTGCAGAACAATTCTGTTGAAAGTTGACTCCATGAAATGGTATAGTAATCTACACTGTCCAAAAATTCCATTCCCTTCTTAGAACAGGACAATGGTTTACGTGTTACAAATGAAAAATAATTGACAATATCTGGTTACCCCATGTAACAGATCATCAAACAAACTAACCTGCAAGGCAAAGAACTTGGTATTTAGGCTTTGAGTGTTCTGCAAAATATGCATAACTTGGAGCCAGGTATCTGGATTATTTTTCAAATCGCGCAAAATCTGATCAGCAGCAGTTCTCTGCATTATGAAAATACAAACAATCGTTATTTAAAATACAAAAAATAAAACTCAGCATACAAGTGCAAAAAATAGCATGTTTTCTACATGGACAATACTAGCAAGACTTTTATTTCCCGAGTCTACCTTAGTGAACCAAGTCAGTGTCTCGAGAAGGTACAATTATGAAAGGCGAAAACAATTATATAGTGAAAAATTAAGAATAACTCCGTATAGTTTGGATAGTAGTAAACCCTAAGTGCGCAAGTTAGTTGTGTATGGCTTAACTGTTTTGACACATTGGGAGACGCGAAAAGGCAAAGAAAAAGTACAAGTTTGGAGAAGCAAAATGGAGAGTGTTGAGTGGTGAGTGGTGGTGAAGAGACGGTGAAGTAAAAATAAAGGAATGTTGAATCGTGGAGGCTTAAGCGAAAAGAGAAAGAGAAAGAAAGAAGAGTAGAAAGGGAAAGGAAGCGTGACCTGTTCCTTGGATCCGGTGCCATAGAAGGCAGCGACAGTGGCATCGAGTAAGGATACATCAATGGGTTGGCTCAAATCTCTGAGCTTCTCGGCGGCCATGGGAGGGAGGGATAAACCCTAGAATCTCTCTCTCACACACACAATAGATGAGGGGAAGTGAAGAGAAAAAGATTTGATTTGATTTGAGGAAGTAGGAGAAAGAAAGAGGGAGGGAGGGAGGGAGAGCGAGTTTGGACTTCGTACGTTATATATAGAGAGAGAACACACATGACAGCTTGAATTTGAAGCAGAGTTGGAAATTTCGGGAATTTATTATTTATTTTTTTTATTCACCCGCTTTCTTGTTCTTATAGAGTGGAAAGTTTGGAGTGAGGAGTGTAACCCAAGGCCAGCAGTCCCTTATTCCGGTCATAGCAAATCTTCCGCCTTTGCTTTTTTAAATACAAAATTTAATTAAAATGGTTCCTAGTTTAGAATGCAGTGGTTAAAAAGTAAAGTATTCTAATAAAATATGACCAAAATGAGATATTTCTTTTGTCATTGTTATAAATATTAATTTAATACGACTAATTTTATATGAGAGTCTACTTGGTAGTTTAAATAATAATTAAATAATAAAATATGGAGAAAAAAGGCATATGAAATTTATTATTATAGATAAACTTGATTCTTTTAACAAATTTTATCTTTCATCTTTCATAAATTTAACATGTAAAAAAGCGAGTGTACTTTATATTTTATATACTAATTAAAGAATAAAATAGTTTAATAAAATATCTAAACTTAAAAGGAATTTTTTTATTACTATTATGAATGATAGAATATAATTATCACTTATAATCATCTATCATTATTACCAGACATTTGTCACAATAAATTATTACTTTTATGTCATTGATGTCATTAATCACTTTTAATATTCTTAATGATATTTAATAAAAAATTAGTTGTTCACATTAATATTATTTAGATATATAATTTTTATAATTAAATATTAAATTTAATATTAAATAATAATGTTTTGTTTATTATGTAATTTTTTTAAATTAACAATTAAATAATAAATTATTGTATATATATATAAGTTTACTCTATTTTTTAAGTTAATTTCATTCAAATCTTAAATACTATTATAGATGTTATGATAATTATTATTGTTATTGTAAATGAAATAATAATAATTATATATTATTAGTTTTTTATCAACAATTAACTTTAAGAAAATATATATTTAATGTTTAGTATTAAAATTTTATATATTTTATAGATATATAAATATTATAATAATAACATTTAATATTACATCAATACTTATTCTGAATTTTACTAAGTTTTTAAAACTAGAAACTTAAAAATATATATGTAATTCAATTTAAAATAACTTTTAATGTTTTATTTTAATTAATAATTAAGGATATAAATTAAGAAATAAATTATTATGTATATATGTAAAAGTATATTTTTAATTCAATTATTAAAATATATTGGTGAATAGTTATAATTACAAATAAGGAATTTATAGATAATTAACTAATTTTAAAGTAGTATTAAAAAATAAAAATAAAAAATAAATTATCATATATAAAGAGATAGTCAAGTTACTCAAAAAATAACTTTAAAATAGTTAATTTTCATTTTCATCCTCTTAAATTTCAATGATTGATAGTAATTATTCATTATAATTATTAAATTTAAAAAATTATAAAATAAAAAGTCATTATTGTAAAGGTATTTTATAATAATTTGATAACTGTGTGTATATATATGACTTAATTAATTTTTTAGTCCATTAAATTTGGATGAAATTGATTTTGGTCTCCCAAATTTAAAAAAAGAAAAAATTAACCCCTCAAACAAAAAAATATTTTTAGTCTTTAAATACTAATTTTAAGGACTAAAATAATTTTTAAATCTTATTTTAATTCTTTAATAATAAATTTAAGATATTAAAATTATATACTATTTAAAAAATTTAAAGATCAAAAATATAATTAAACTTATATATATGCACACTTCACCTAAGCTTTATTTTTAATAAAAAATTCATCAACTACGTTAATAATAATTATTATACATTTTTATAATCATAATAATAAATAAAAGATCGGAA